>JACEFZ010000892.1:0-147616 GCA_014155875.1 Cepaea nemoralis
CTTGGGATGTTTAATTTTTCCTTAAAAACCAAACCCCCCAAAAATTTTTCTCCCTTTTTTGCTTATCGCGAGTACCACATTCTAGTACCCCCGGTTTCTCTCCTTTTAACTTATCTAGGGTGCCAAACCCGTGGCCCTTTGACTATTTATCACCAAATGTTACTAACTCACTCCAGTACTTAAACCCATATCATCATACGTTATGTTACTCATTGCTTGAAAGAATCATCAAATCTTGTTTTAAATTGCAAAAAATGCACAAAAATTTTCTGGTGCTACTTATAGACTATCTGACAAAGTAACGGACAATAACGTTGACACCTGGACAGAGTTCTTTTTTTTTTACTACCTGTGAAAGACCTTATTGACTGATTCTTGCAGGCCTTTAAAGTGACGAGACAAAATTTCCCTGTAGACTACGAATCCAAATAAAAGACAAACACAAAATATTTCACATAAATATGCTAAGACCATACCACAACAGAGACAACGAACAAGACGATGCGACAGCTTGTACAGTGGATAATAGATCACGAAGATGACGATGCTAGTGACGAAATTCCAACACCTGCATTAGACACGACAAACTGCTGAAGGAGATTAAAATCAACCCAAAGTTAACTCAAGCAGAGACAAATAGTTGCAAACAGCTTATACAACAGTACAACACCATCTTTTCCAACAACCCAGGACAAACAGAATTAGTACAGCATCACATCACACTCACATCAAACACACCCATAAGATGCAGACCATACACCATCCCATTACATTACAAAGAACATTTACATCAGGAGATCATCAACTTAGAGAAAAACAACATCATAAGACGATCCCAATCAGACTTCTCATCTCCAATGGTCATAGTACGCAAAAAGGACAATACAATAAGACTGTGTATCGACTATCGAAAGCTAAATAAAATAACTGTTCTAGATCTTGAGCCAATGGCTAACTCTGACGATCTTCTGACAGAACTGACAGACGCGAGGTTCTTTACGAAGATAGATATGACGAAAGGATATTGGCAAATAGCGGTAGACGAACAGAGCAGACATCTGACAGCATTTGCCACATCTTGGGGACTGTACGAATGGTGCAAACTTCCATTTGGGCTAGTCAATGCCCCAGCCACATTCGTACGTATGACACGACTTCTCCTAGTAGACATTCCTAATATAATCTGCTATATCGACGACATCTGTGTTCACACAGAGACGATGACAGAGCACATTAAGACGTTAGAACAGACATTTGAACGTATTAGACAGCACGGACTGACAGTAAAGCCTGCGAAAGTAGACATAGCCTACCAGGAAATATCCTTCTTGGGGTACAAAATATCCAATGGCTTTGTCACGACAGACGATAACATCGTGTCCAAGATACTAAAACTCTCACTTCCGACTACAAAAAAACAAGTCAGAAGTTTGTTGGGACTGATAAATTATTACCGGCAGTTCATTCCTGATTTTTCCGAACTGACCGAAGTGTTTACTAATTTACTAACAAAAGATAAACCCAAAAAAAATGTAAGCAATGAATGCCTAAAAATTGCATTCCGTAAAGTACTAGAGTGTTTTTCTGATAACAGTTTAAATAATCTCATCCTGAAATTGCCCAATCTCCATTTACCTTTCAGATTGCGTACAGATGCTAGCTCCGTGGCGATTGGAGCAGTCTTGTTGCAAGAGGTGTACTCTATCTCGTGTACTTCGTATCCAGGAAACTAAAACCCAGAGAACGGGCTTGGTCCATACCTCAATTAGAAGCCCTAGCTTTAGTGGTGGGTATAACAAAATTGTCCAGATTTCTTCTAGGACGCCATTTCATCGTGGAATCTGACAGCAGCCCGTTGCGTTTTATAAATTCAGGAGTACCTTCAAACCATATGGTAGCGCGCTGGTCTCTTAAACTTCAAGATTATAGCTTTGAGGTTCGACATATCCCAGGCAGAACCAATTCAATTGCCGATCTTTTGTCCCGTTGTCCGACGACCGACCAGTAAGCACTAATGTCTGAGTGCAGTGTGTACAAATACACTCAGACCGACACAGCCATTTATCAGTGAATATATTTTTTCTATTCACAAAAAGCTGTGTAATGTCTACAATATGATGTGATAGGGGTTACTCCCAATATATATAGTGTTCTTATTTTACTAATTCATGTAGTGATTGTCGTGTATAATTGTGTAGTATGTGGTAGAAAGCGAACGTTATTAATTGTATATATTACGAACAAAAACAGTGTCATATTCGCTCAAAAACTTACCGTAAGCGAACTATCCAATTTGACAGTGACATCTGCGTGTGGAACATTCCAGAGATATTTTAAAGACGTGTGGTGAACGTGTAAACTAAACATTGACAGCTACACCATTGCAGTGAACCGAAATCCATAATGTTCGGTAGTGAAACATCCAACACATGAACAGTCAATCGTAATCCAGAAGGTTTTGTAGTGAAACATCCAACACATGAACTGTGAGAACATTGTACTTTCCGTAACTACAATCAGACCGGAACAAGTGTGTTCTGCAAGCTTCAACATCAGCTGGTTTTAGTGTTCGTGTGTACTTCCGGATTAGTTAGAAATTTAGAGCAAAATTAGCAGACGACAAATAAAAGTTTAAAAAGCTATGACGATTCTAAAATCTTTAGGAATCAACAAAGTTAAATACACGAATTGTGTGTTTATATATTTATGTAGTGTAATCTTAGAATCATATCTTGATTAATGTATTCATATTACCGACTTTTTCTCGTTAATATGAAGAAACGTCAAGCGATGACGCTAAGAAATAGGATAATTATTGTAAATTATTGTATTTCATTAATGTGGAAATTATTCCCCTTTCATTATTTTGTTATGACATCATTACACAAAGGGCCATAATTTGAAATGTATTCAGTAATGTGTTGTGTATAAATAGCCAAGTGTTGCCAGATTATTGACACAACAGGTAGCCATCTACTGGGCATGGCAAAGTGTTACCGACATTGCAGACCAACACAAGAGCTACTGGCCAAAGTAAGGTCAGGGTTTGAGCGTTTTATAACGACTTATATAAAGCCGTATTTCGGTCATAGCTAGATGGGTTTTGTTTCAAGAACCATATTATTACGTTTTGTTTTGGATGCTGCGAGGTAGATGCGTGAAAGCTGGTACTACCAATCTGACTGGGTCATTAATGCAATTGAGGTAATCAGCCATCGAGAGGATGAAACCTGACATGTGTTAAAGGTTGAACACCACATGTCGTTGAATGCAACTTCCATTTCTTATATATTTCTATGGCATATGTGTATTTATTTGTATTTTGATACCAATGTATATAACAACAGAAGGGTAGACTCTGACAAGGTTCAGAATATTAACCCAGTATGTACATATATTATACATGAAAGATGACATCTTTCATGAATTTGCCGGGGAGCGTGTTCAGAGTCCAGAAAGGGTACAGTGATGCAGTGACATCGTTACGCCCGCCAGGTGACTTAGCTCCCAGCAGGGATGCAGCAACTTCGTTACGCCGCCAGGTGAGTAGTGGTTACCGCCCTGCAAGATTGCTGGCTGACGAACGACCAGCGGTCAGGCAAGGACGACGCAAGACGCACGCATGCCTCGTGAAGCCACCTCAGGTGGGAGGCAAGTTGCGAACTAGCTGCAGACAGCTCTGGGACACGGACTTGGACGGACGCATGATGAGAGAAAGGCGTTGTGTGGTTTTCTGTGCTTGAAAGTCGAGTGTCTGGACATCTTGAGAGTCAGACTTGTGAGCTGTATTGTGGATGTAAGTGTATTGAAGTATCAAGTATATATTGTTGTGATCATCGTAATGTATTTGATCTGTGAATAAATCCATTGAACGGTGTGTCGTTGAGTCTTGCGTCAAATCACGTTGTACTTGTACTGTCTCATATGTGTTAGGTTAGCGAGCCAAGTTTAAGACCCTGACAGTTCTTCTCTGAGCCTTTCATCTATCGCCTTTTTCAATCTCTCAAGTAACATGCTACAAAAAAGTTTTCCTGGTACTGATAATAGAGTGATACCACGCGAATTATTGCAATCAGACATATCGCCCTTTTTAGGCAGTTTGAAAATTACACCATCTTTCCACTGTTGTGGTGGGGATTCGCTTTGCCAGATTTCATTGATCAGCTGTAACAAACGTTGTAAGGTGTTCTCATCTGCTGCTTTGAGCATTTCTCCTGAGATCTCATCTTCACCAACAGCTTTGTTCTTCAATTTTTTTATGGCTGCTTTAATCTCTTCCATGGTGAATGACTCACAGGAGGCATCTAGTGGGGGCATAGTAATTTCTCCATCCAGGTTCGGAACAGTGTCAGGCTGCGGTCTATTTAATATTTCTTTGAAATGTTCTGCCCATTGTTGCTTTTGAAGGTCATCGGATGCCATGCGATATCCAGGGGTTCAACATAACTTAAACATTTCAACTCAGAAATAACTACGGCTCAAACGCAATTGGCAGATTCAGAGCCAACGAACTAAATAATGACGGAGTCCACACTGAAGAACGTTGTCCGTTATAACGCCGTTTATTATCACAGCGCAGGCCTACTGTAAACATAATGAGAATAATAATAATAATAAATAATTATCTACTGATACTGGTCCTGTTATAGCCAGGGGGCACAGTATCCTTAGTATACACACATATAATTGCTCATATGTTACTGGCCATCGAATATTGACTGTCATTACCCGTCCTTCTTTCCATCTTCTACGTTCTTCCTGCCGTTTCAGACCTATCATTACTGTGTTCGCCTGTGCCTTTGTTAATACTTCTATGACCGTTGTCCTCCTTGATCATCTCTTCCATTTCCAGTCATACTTTATCACTAACATGATATCCCGCCAATGTTAAGCCAGCCGAGACACATAAGTTGTCGCCTTGTAGAACTCCCAAGTTTTTGTCTCCATTGTTCACCTTCTTTCATGACGTCTTTGTGTTCCGACGTAATACGCCTCGATACAATAGTGCTCCTGTTCTGGGATTCTTTGGTCCCTTTTGCTTACGTCATTATGCAGCACCTGCTACTTGGCATCGGATAACAATTGATTGCCTTGTTTGTCTTTGATGGGTATATTTGGTGTAGGTGAGTGATTGCATAGTTGCTTCATGATATGGAATACGGCTGTTGTTTCCAGTTCTGGCAGCTGCTTCGGCGTCGGAGGCCAGGCTGTGAATAAAGTTCTGTTTTCCTTTTCGTGCACTTGATTTCACCTCTTTATCCAACATAGAGTATTTTTGCTTATGGGTATCATATGTAGATGTGTCTTTTGCAGAAAGAAGTGTTAGTTTTCACCTAATTAATTGCTGAAAAATAAAAAAAAATAAAAAAAATAAAATTGACTAGTGAGCAGACGCTGTGACATGTTTTTAATACTTCCCGCAATTCTATTGCGAATATAATTTTTCTCTATTCGCAATTCTATTGTGAATAGAGCCTCCCAAAAGAGAATAATAGAGTCTTCTTCAATTTTTTTGTGAAAAGGGGCTCGTACTATTCACAAAATTTTGTGCCGAATAATCACGTGACCAGCCACACATTTTGTGAATAGGAGCTCCCGTAACTTATAACATAAACACAACGTCACAAGCTTGCGGGTGGCGGGAGCACGGCCATTTCAAATTTCACACACACACTGGGCCATTTATTTGCTGAAACCATCAAAACTATGCATGTCCGTGTACTATTTCACAACCGCCAACAACAAGAACACGATAGTCTACCAGCCGTAGGTAGCCACAGCTCTACAAACCTCACAAGTCCAGCCACAGACTGACCAGCGACCGACCGCTCCGACAAACTTTCTGTTGATACTCTACACGCATGCGCCGAGGTAGCCGGCAGTCGCAGCAGTTCACCAACAATGGGAACTCTTCAGGCGAAGTTACATCCAACCTGGTCACAGCGATATACACAGATCCCACCCATTATACTACATTAGACATAAATATACTATGTGTTGAATTATCGTTATCGTGACGACTGGCTAGAGACCAAGGGGAAGACCGAGAAGTAAATACCTGGATGGCTTGGCAACGTGGTACGGTCGAGACAGGAACAAGGAGCTGTTCCACAACTCTGGTAATCGAGTGAGATGGCAGAACATGACCGCCCACTGCTTACCGGCATGGCACATGATGGATATATATATATATATATATATATATATATATATATATATATATATATATATATATATATATATATATATATATATATATAGGATTGAACAGGTTATTGCAAAACAAATATGTAAATCAATCAGTCAGGTGCCGTCTCCACAATGAAGGTTGGCTGCAATGGATCTCCAACACTGTCTGTCTCTCGACCTGACTGTACATTCTGTCAGGCTGATGTTCGTCCATTTCTTGATGATATTATCTTCCCACTTGTATCGTTCCTTTTCCTCGCTTGCTCTCCAGTATGGTTTTTATAAGAGTATTATGTCTGCTAACGTGGCTGAAATATTTCACTTGCCTCTTTAGTTTAAACAAACAATGTTTTCCTGTAGTGAATTTCAGTGACGAAGACGCAAACAATAGATTGCGCGAGTTACTGCCTGACATATTTCGCTGCATCTCGTCAGGTATATACTGCAGAATTAACACAACGTTAAGTAAATTAATTAGATAAATCCTTCAAGCTAAAATATACACATGTTCGCACAGTAATTGCAATTGTCTACCACGGTAATTTTAAACTGACTATCACGTCTTTCTGTTTGCACAAAAATGACCTGTATAGAGATCCCCCATTTCTTTGCAATTTTTCTGCAACCACTCTTTTTTAGCAACACTGTACATGCGACGTATTTCTCTACCTATTAATTCTGGCGTGTTCTTTGCTTTCTTCCTTTGTGTCATTTTGCTCAAGATTTCATTGGTTGTCTACAATTGCTTTTAGGGGGCTGCGTGGTCTCGAGGTATGGTATCCGCGGTTCAAGCCCCGGAGATGACCGGGATTTTTTCACGTGGACTTCTAGTAATAAAATTTCCCCTGGTCTCCGAGTAGTGAGATCGGACGCCCGTGTGTATTGTTGCGCACGTAAAAAAATCCCTTGGCAGTTGGAAATCGAAAAAGAGGAACCTAACGGCGCTGCCGGGGCAAAATTTCGAGTTAAAAATCTACCCAAATATTTCAGGATCATCGCCGGTGCTACGGAGTTCGTGCACTGAGCTGAATTTCTCCAAACTCAGGTTTGAGTTAGGAGGAGAACCTAGCACTTATGGGTTACATCCGTGTGCAGTGATGTTGATCCATCGATTAAACTAAACCGACTAAACTAATTGCTTTTTCTTGTTTACCTTCACTAATAATGTATCGCAGCCTGGAATTCTGGGATTAGTAGCAACAACAACAATAACAATTTCTAACATTTTAGTTTTTCCTTCATTGTCCTAATTTGTTCCATCTTTTTATTGCTCTCATCCCGTTCTTGTGCCTTAATGTGGTCGCTGGAGGGTCTCCGTGATTATATGTTGTGTTTTGTATAAGTATTTGTTTGCTGATGAAGGCTAGTCGCCGCAACGTCCTTGTATTGCTCGTAATTCTGTTGTGTAAAGCTGCGTTACTTTGTGTTATTTTGTATTGTTATGTTCAAATGGGAGGTCACATCTGGCGATTTATTATCTTTCTGAGTAGTAGGCCTCTTTCAGTCCTGGAAGACTATAGAGTTGTGCCGCTGGGGAGGTGTCTGACAGCACCGCTGGGGATGTACCTGAGGTATCCTTCTGAACTGAATCAGTTAATAGGTACAATTAGATTTGGTGCCCTGAGAGAATAGCTCTCTCACAGATGGAGTAGATATCGGGTGGTATTAACTATTATATCTGATCGTTGTTTCAGCAACAAAGAATGTTTGGCTTATTGCTGTGTTAAATCGATCATGTGTACTGAGAAAATAGTTCTCTCACAGATGGAGTAGGTATCGGGGTGGTTTTTATATCTGATCGTTGTTTCAGCAACAAAGAATGTTTGGCTTACTGCTGCTTTAAGTCGATCATGCATTCCTTTCATGACCCACAAAAGGTCAGCTGAAGAAAGACTTGAAGATTGGGGACCGATGATTCACGCGAGATTGGACAAGAGATAAAAGCCCGGATGGCTTGGCCATACCGCACAGATCTAGCCCCAGAATCTGGTGGTCGTGTGGGATGGCGAATGATGACCGCCCAAGCTTATCGACACGGCGCATTACGGTGATAATATATTCCACATTATCTGCGCCATCTGTTTTGTGTTCATGCAACACCTAGAAGCAGTTTTCATGTCAAGATCAGTGACGTAAATTCTTCCAAATGATATCTTGCACTCCATGAACATTGGTATTTAACTGTCAGGATGTTGTTAATATCTGTCTAATTCTGTCTGTCCTCATTTTGGATCACAATATGGGCTCGTTGTTGATGTCTGTGGTAGGCTGCTCGAAGTTGAAACACTAGAATTGTGTCTGTATGTTCCATCCGTCCATCATGTGCCAGATTGGTAAGCGTGGCCGGTCATGTTTCGCCATTTCAATAGATCACCAGTGTCGTGGATCAGCTCAGTGTTCTTGTCTCGACCATGCCACGTGGTCAAGCCATCCAGGTATTTACTACTCTGTCTTCCCCAGTTGTCACGAAGTTCTCCAACTTATATCTTCTGATAACATGTCCCAACAATGTTGACTGTATGTTACCACCTGCATTAGGATCCATCAATCAACTAATCTTTCTAATCACGCATGCCAGATCACAGGCTCTCTAAACGATTTTTTTAAATGGCGAACTACCTTGTGGTAAACGCTTCCAAAGCGGTCAGAGGAAATACTTTAACTCTTTCGCTACCAGCGGCCACAATTGACCGACACTGGTGGCAATTGGTTCTTCTACCGCCACAGAATGATCAGTGGTTTATTTGATACATTTCTGCTCCATTTCGGAATTTTAAGTTACAGTAAACTGAAACGTCACACAGCCGGAACATAGCTATATCATCATTGTGTGGTCAAACATTTGCCAACATTGGATTCTTGTGAATTTTTTAATTTGTTTGTTTTGGTTTTTCACAATGGAAACGCCCACGAGTATGCGACCTCGTAGAATGACTTCAGATCAAGCTAGGTTATTGTTCGAAACAGTTTTAAACAATAGTGATTCCGATTTGAGTGAAGATTCAGAAAGAAGTTTTAGTTGTGAGTCTAAAGTTTTAGCACGTGGTGATAAAGAAACCAGTGAAAGTTCGTCATCAGCTGAGGTGTCTGACAATGAATGTCCATCTGACAATGAATGTCAGGATGTCACAATTACTTCTCAGCACAAAGGAAAGCAAACAGTACAAAATAAGAATAAAACTGGAGGTAAAAACTCGAGTTTACAAGCTTCTGTAGAGCGTGATGCACCTCTCCCATCATCTTCAACAGCATCAACATGGCAAAATGTGTCAGAAGGGGAAACAAAACCAAAATTTGAGTTTCATCCTCGAAGGTTTCACATCAACTCTGTACTTTATCAACTTCAAACACCTATGGATTTTCTCAAAGTGTTTTTTGATGATGACATAGTGGATTGTTTAATTAAAAATGTAAACGAATATGCAGAAAAGATGATGCAGAACACTCTTAAAAGAAAACATTCTAGTCTGTTATCCTGGACCCACTCACGAAGCACGAATGGCTGAAGTTTACGAATGGCTGCGACAGAATGGACCAAATGGTTGGATATTACAATATCCATGATAGGAAAACCATTAAGTGGTGGAAGAAGATCTACTACTGGATCTTTGAAATTGCACAGATCAATGCACATATCCTACATTCCATATGCCAAACAGAGAAAGGAGGAAAAAACTGTCATTGAAGGATTTCAATCAAAGTTTAATTGAAAGTGCACATCGCGAAGCAGCTCAGATTATTCCTGAAAGTTTGACACTCTGCCTGCCAAAGAATTTCAAAAAGATCTGTTGCAGGAAATTATGTTGAAAGAGTGACAGGAGCCAAGCATTTAATAGAATTTGTCGGTGTCAATAGAGACTGTGTTTGTTGCAGCACTCGAACTAAACGACACAGATCATCTTTTGTTTTCTCCGGCTGCACTAATAGACCACACTTGTGCCCCAAAGTTTGCTTTGCAGCCTATCACAAATAGACTGCCACATATTGTAAATAAAAATAAACAGACATGTTGTAAATATTAATTGTAATTAAATGTAAATCTGCCAAGTGTTTTCCTAATTTTTCTGAAAAAAGACATGCTTCAGAATCTGCGGCAAAACTTCTTTTCGGATGATTGATTGGGAGCAATTGTGTTTATATTTTAGAAAAGTGGTGTTTGTTCAGTAAATTCAACAGGATTAGCAGTGATTTAGCAGTGATCATGATAACAATGCCCCTTGGTAAGTGCAATGTTTTCATCATTTTTACCTCTTTTTGTCAAGATTATATTATTATTTTTATTATATTTACAACCTATAGCAATAATTCCAATACCAACATATTCCTTGTGCAATCCCCTTTATTTTATATATAATACAACATTTCTGCTACAATTTTAACCATTTTCATAACATTATTGTGACACACCCCTACTTCCAGTTTTCATGTCATTATTTTTTTCATTTTGTGTGAAAAAGACATGGTTCAGAATATGCAGCAAAACTTCCTTTTGGGTAATTTTAATGAGCAATACTGTTTATATTGTTGAAGACAAGTGGTGTTTGTTTGATTATTCAGTAAATTAAACATGATTAGCAGTATAGGAGTATAGAAAACACCTTATAAGTGCAATGCTTTTCATCATTTTTACCTCTTTTTGTCAAATTATTTTAGAAATTTTATTATTATTTTATTATATTTACAACCTATAGCAATAATTCCAATACCAACATATTCCTTGAGCAATCCTCTTTATTTTGATATATAATACAACATTTCTGCTACCATTTTAACCATTTTCATAACATTATTGTGACACACCCCTACTTCCAGTTTTCGGCCATTATTTTTTTTTCCATTTTTGTGTGAAAAAGACATGGTTCAGAATATGCAGCAAAACTTCCTTTTGGGTAATTTTAATGAGCAATACTGTTTATATTGTTGAAGACAAGTGGTGTTTGTTTGATTATTCAGTAAATAGCTGACCCGGCCCGGCTTCGCCAGGTCCTGGCGGGGATCTATCTATCTATCTATCTATCTATCTATCTATCTATCTATCTATCTATCTATCTGTCTGCCTGTCTGTCCCAGCCCGGCTTCGCCCAGCTCCTGGTGGGGAGCATCTCATTTAATTCATATAAGTAGTCATATAAGCTCCCATTCCCGACTATCTGTCTGTCTATCTGACCCGGCCCGGCTTCACTCAGTCCCTGGTGGGGAGCATCTCATTTAATTCATATAAGTAGTCATATAAGCTCCCGTTCCCGACTATTTGTCTGTCTGTCTATCTGTCCGACCCGGCCCGACTTCGCCCAGGCCCTGGTGGGGAGCACTGTCTGTCAGACACTCTGAAGAACTCACTAAAAGCTTTTGGAATTCATCATGACACTTGGGAGACTGCTGCCAAAGACCGAAATTCGTGGCATACATCATTACGCAAGGGTCAGTCACTTGTGAAGAAACCAGAACTGCAAGAGCTGTGAGGAAAAGGCTGGACAGAAAAACCAATGCAAGAGCTCCTCCTGGAACGTCAAGCATTCCTTGCCCAAATTGTTAAAGAGCATTTCGAGCCAAAATAGGCCTTACCAGCCATCTTAGAGCTTACGCTCCATGCTTTCAACCCCACTGGATGAAATGAATGGTCATCCTCATTCTTGATGGACAAACAACAAAAATATCTTTAATATACTTTTTACAGGAATGTCACATCTTTTATTGTTGTAAAATATTTGTCCTATCTTTGTTTGTATACCTTCCATCACCATCATTCCCCCCCCCCCCGGTCGCCCTTTTTCCACGTCTGTCAGTATTGTTTTTTGTCCATAGAGTTTATCTTCCACTGTTGTTTCTCTAGGCCAGAAGTGGTCCTTAAAGTTTATCTTCCACTATTGTTGCTCTAGGCCAGAAGTGGTCCATAGAGTTTATCTTCCACTGTTGTTTCTCTAGGCCAGAAGTGGTCCATAGAGTTTATCTTCCACTGTTGTTTCTCTAGGCCAGAAGTGGTCCATAGAGTTTATCTTCCACTGTTGTTTCTCTAGGCCAGAAGTGGCCTATAGAGTGTATCTTCCACTGTTGTTTCTCTAGGCCAGAAGTGGCCCACATAGTATATCTTCCACTGTTGTTTCTCTAGGCCAGAAGTGATCCTTAGAGTGTATCTTCCACTGTTGTTTCTCTAGGCCTGAAGTGGCCCATAGAGTGTATCTTCCACTGTTGTTTCTCTAGGCCAGCAGGTTTGCCTAGGTAAGCAGAGTAATGAATCTAAACAACAGCCAGTCCCATGGCAGGAAACTGCTGTAGGTGTGTGAAATGTTACAACCATCACATGTTGTAGGCCGGAGTGCATGGAGAATAAGGTGGCCAGTCTTTCCCTCCCATAGTGAACGGCGAGCTAGGGTTCGATCCTTTGTCCGACCTTGCTAACCCGATGTCAGCCAACACCCTAACCACTGTGCCACCAAAATGAATTCATTTAACTAAAATACAAGGTCAGCATGGCCAAATGGATAATAGCACTTGTTCTCAAACATCCGGTGTGCTGATGCTGGGATAGCGGGTTCAACCCACACACCGGTCATTTGTCCTGTCAGAGACCTATGGAACTATAGACGCTACAGACTTAGCCAACAGGACAGGCAAAGAAGAAAGACAGTCAGTTGACAGGGACTTGAATGCGAGACGGGTATGATAAGTACCGGGACAGGTCATGACTGTTGACAGACACCGAGCGGTCAGGTACAGTTAGCCTGCAACTCAGTACAGACTCGAGACGAACGGACTAGGGTAGGCCAGGCAAGAAACACGTGGCCATAAGACACGTGGCAGGAAGGACTGGACAAAGGCCCAGGCAGACTGTGCAAGACCAGCGACGGAGACGGACTGACTTGATAGACGTGTGAAAGCTCTTACGATTGACCAGTCGTGTAATTGACAGAAGACGAGCTGTATAACTGCGAGATGAAGGGCAAGCTCTGATTGAGTGAGACAGAGACGAGCTGTATGCAGCCTGAGTGCAATGACTAGATTGTATGCTAACGTGAGTGTTTGTACATAGATTATTGAGTGTACATACTTATTTAATATCATGTTGTGAGTACCGCCACTATTGTATTACGTGGGTACTACTTTGGTATACTGAGCGGTCAATGTTATATTTGTACCGCTCTATAAGAGAATAAACGTTTCCCGATTTGGGACGGACCAAGAACCCGTCTTTGAGTGTACTTATTGTCTGAAAGATTATCAATTACCTATCAGAGACCAGCATGTGTGTGAATTAATAACATTAGGTCTATGACATGTAGGCCTACTAACATTTTGACTTTGTCAGAGTGTTGGGGGAATAGAGACAGGACATAGAGAGGACAAGGGACAGAATAGAGAGTCAGGACATAATTAGGGACTACAGAGATAACTATAGACAGGACATAGGTAAGGGCGCAGAGATGTCATAAGACAGGAAAATAGAGAGATTAGAGACAAGACATAGGCGGGGACACAGAGATGTCACAGACAGGACATAAACAGGACAAGACCTAGTTATAAAAGGGGACACAAGTCTACAGGACTCTGCCCCTAACTGACTAGATTATCTAACAAAGGGAAGTAATGTAGGAAATTACAAAGGGATGGATACTAGGTGAGTCAATGTAAAGACGGAAATTGTAGAGTACTACTTAACCATTTATTTTCTGAAAGAAATAAATGGCTTAAACGGGGGAGGCGTGTGATATAATAAAACGTCCTTACCCTTTCCTATTTATTGACTCCCTTAAAAATAAACAACCCCTTACAATTACTGTTTAAGTAACTTACTTAATGTAGGAGAAAATAAAGCCAACTAATAGACTGACCGGTGGCAGCTTAATTTAGTTTGCTTTATTTTGGCTCGCGTACCTGGCCAAGCCCGGCGAGGTTGAAAATAAAGACCAGTGTAGCCATTTTAGTTCAGACAAAGGAAAGGAAACAGACGTGCTTTCCCCGTGTGGGGAAAGGTATTTTTGCCTTTTAAAACCATGATTCTCTTCAACTATTGGTATGTTATATCTACATTATTAAGATGTATTTATGTATTACATAGACCAGTATGTTTAATTGAAAATTAGTAAGAATAATAAGTCAACAATTCTCTTAAATCAGGCTGGATGATGTTTAGCAATGAAACACATGTGGGCGCCACGCTGTAATTTTTCCTATGTTTTACAATTTCTAATCCTTATGTTAAAATCTTTTATAGGCAGTATGAACTTATATCTAACTAATAGTGCCTAACCTATAAATATGTGTACTGTAGAGTATCAACTCTCATGTCAGAAACTCTTCTCAATTTAGGAACAAACTCCTGATTCATACTTCAAAGAAGAAAACTCGTTTCTGCCAATTTCATAGTCCTATGAAAAATAACTTCTATGCAATGGAACTATATATCCCTATCGATGCTTAGAAATCTGCAAATAATCTATGTACTGTAGAGATTGGACGTTAAAGAAACATTTTCTCAATGTAGGAGCAGACTCTTGATTACATACTTCATAGTAGAGAACTGGTGTCTGCCACTTTCAAATATCCTATGTAGGGTAAATTCACTGATAAGGGTATCTCTGAAATTGTTTTATCCAGGCGGGGACATACAAATGATTACGCCTATTCCTGACTCTTAGTCAGGGGATAAAATGCTTGCCACATCATAATCTGTAACTTGGAAATATAGTGCTAAATTTTAGTACCATCCTTTTGCTAACAGATTAATAACCCCTCCATAATAGTGAAGGACATATAATCATTTCATAAAATAGTGCTAGGGAATTTCCACGTTTGAGAATATAAATTCTAGAACAAATAAAGTAAACGCGTGATGTAAATGCATGTTCGGATAGGATTCAATCCCCATCGCCTCACCGTAGTAGGAACAGAAGCGAAGATTGATGTTAATAAATTGCTTGCAATATTCAGAATACTGGACCGTGCGGCATAAGTTATTCTAATAAATACACTCCGAATAATAGCAGTCATTGGCAAAATATATCACAGCGATTACTATCCTCATGTGCTGTACGCAGTGGGGAAAAACAATGGATGTTTTAGTTTATGAAGAAAATTCAAAAACCTGGGCTCCCTGCATCATCATTATGATTAATTATTATGTATGATTCTCATGTACTTAATATCAGAGAAATGTACATGTATGTTTTTTTCTGGTATGAGAATTTTCTCTGTTCTGAATTGTTACTTTTAACTGGGAAATACACATTGTAATGTGACTCATGTGGAAACATGAGATGATGTAGGAAATATGTGGATGTCAGTACTTAAGAAGCCAATGTTGAATAGTCTTGACCTAGTGATGATTATAGTGCCGAAAGGAAGACGCGGCATTAGAAACCACAGAGATTCTGTATAGGCTATTCTCTTCAAGAATGAGAGATACAATATCAACATGTTGGATGGACAGAATGACTTCACTCATCTAATAGTCCCAGTAACAACAGAACAAAACCGAGTGAAAAGATATCTCACTCACTATCAGAGCTAGCAAAGTTCTACCACAAGCGACGAGGGACAGGGAACTTGGAAACCCACTCCTATCTCCTTCCCCTTTTTTGTTTGTAATTGTCTTGTGAAAGTTAACACATCACAGTAGGTTAATGCTCGTGTTGTATTCTTGTCATCCCTTTTCTATAGAAGAGAAGCAAGTGGTGGTTGAATGTGGTGGGACTATATCACTAAATCTGGATCCTGGGTCAACAGCCAGAAAGTGAATGTCCTAACCATAGTCTGCATCTAGAAATACCCATGGTTACTGCTGCGCTCAATAGCTCCATAGCGAGGAACAGATAAATTCGAAGACAACTGACTGGGTGAGTGATTAAGTCCTATTTTAGTAGGAATCCAGGATGGACTTCAAGATCTAATAATCTACAAAGATGAAGATCAACAGAGTACTAACAACAGTGTATCGTCTGCTTTACTTCTGAGAAGTATCACCTATGACCTCATCATTCAACCAAGTCAGTGAAACTATGGGTCAATCCTTCTACAAGTTACTAAAACTAACAACAGTGAGTAGCCTTCAACTGTTGGTTGGATTACCAAGTTAATATCCAACAATGGATAAGTCTTCGAAAGAATGTCTCACAGCTGCAACAGTCAAACATGGAATTCAGCCATTCACCACCAAGTTCTAGCTATGAACACCAACTCAAACAAATGGGAGAAGACACTGAACCACATAAGCCAATACAACCAAGGTACAAACTTAATATCATCTGAAACATAACTACGAAACCAGATTACTTCAAGGTTCCAAACCCTGAACACCATCAGATAAAAGACCATATGAAAGCAGCTAAATGTCTCTACATCTGCAACAAGAGGAATCATCTAATTGTTTGCAACCCTGTTACTGTGCTGGATTTATTCATCTGTGGATATATGTAGGTATAGATCAATTGTGGCCCTAGTCACAGATACTACCATGAGATGCCTCTCAGTCATATAAAGTTCTACACTGGACTAGATAACAACGACTAATTCCTTGCCGGTCCAATGTCAGCCTAAATGCCATGGGTTATAGACTCGCGACTAGGTGGGTGAAACCTTTGTGTAAGCCAATTTGGTAGTCGGATATTAGAAGCCGAGACGCTGAATGGACGTCAACTTTTGATCAGACCTGATGATAAAGGGAATTACCTTCTGCAAAGCTTAAGTGGAAATCCTGAAGTATGACCAACCGGAGGCACCAAATTTCACAAAAAAGGCACCGAGCCTAAGGCAACAGAATATTCGTGATTCTAGCCCCAAACGGAGGGGATATATGGTGTGTGATTTTTCAATTCCTGGATTATGGAGTATAAAATAGTCAACAGCCAATTACCAGTGGATAAATATTAGGAACATAACTGAGTGCATTAATTCGGTACCCAGATAATGGGGAAAAGGATCTAATCTATAGCAAAGATGAACTCTTAACCGCACACCAGGAGATAAATGACTCTAGTAATTAGTTTAATTAGTAGTACAAAATGCTGTTTATATGTTGTTTTTTTTCTGAAGGTAACAGGTCAGTAGTTTTTTCCAATGGTATAGATGGTATAGTATTTTGACACCAACTCATTATTTTTAAAATGAGAGAATGGTAAAAGGTGTCAGAAACAAATGTTGATATGTTGGGTTCTACTTAATTTGATCATTATTTGCCTTAATTATGAGGGAAAATGAAAGTAGACCCAATTTGTGGTTGTTGTGTTGTTTGTAATAACCTTGTTTTTTTTCTGGGGTCACTGGGTACTATATTGTAACAATGCAAAGTATTCCCATGCCTGTCTGAAAATGCATAGTAGTTTATTACACATATATATGTAACTGCAGATCTTGAGTTAATACCTGAACTGTTTGTCCAAAAGTGTTGTGTACATCAAGTAAAGGTGGTGTCCAACAGTAGGTTGTTTATATGTTGTGAACAATTACTATCCTTCTAGCACTATAGTAAAGTTAAAGGGTGATGAAGTGGGAAGGGAAACCTACACACATATGCCATTGTTTCAAGGATTGAACTCTTTTCTCCTGGGATTTGTGGTAAATATCCCTGATCACCCTGCATTCTAACCAGTGACCAGAGAATCAATAAAATCCCCTAGACAACTTAACATAATATTCTGATAAATTAAAATCCACATCCCACACACACAACACGCTATCATATGTTTCTACCAAACTAAAATACACACAACACGCTTTCATATGTTTCTACCAAACTAAAATACACACAACACGCTTACATATGTTTCTACCAAACTAAAATACACACAACACGCCTACATATGTTTCTACCAAACTAAAATACACACACACACGCTTTCATATGTTTCTACCAAACTAAAATACACACAACACGCTTTCATATGTTTCTACCAAACTAAAATACACACAACACGCTTTCATATGTTTCTACCAAACTAAAATACACACAACACAATTTCATATCTTTCTTCCTAAATCAATCAATCAATCAATCTACCAAAATGGCAAGGTTCCGGTACGCTGATTTAATATATATGAATTGTTGTGCGTAGCCAGTGTCTGACAAGTGCCAAGTTGTTACTAGGGATTTGGTTGAAGATTAGGCTCAGCTCGATATGACAGTTCTCTTCAACCTGGCACACTCATTCACCGGCTGACCAATACTCAGCACATACTTGACAAACACTCAGAGGCAGCTCGTAACAATGTGTATTCATAATATTCACACATCATCCTCCAGCAGCTGACCTTGCAGTTATCTTACTTCATGTGCTCATACAAGTACATCGTTCTACTACTAGACTATGAGAAACCTGGACCAATGCAGCAGTCTTTGCCCATGATGTCTATGAAGGTTTCCACTCAGGCACTGAAACCGTTGCTGCAGCGATTGATCTTGAGGACGCATACAACAGAGTACCACTGGATTGTTTAATGTTTCAGCTTCTTGAACTAAACGTAAGTCCATTCCTCCTTAGTTGGATCGCTGCAGCCCTCTTCCAACGGAAAGTAGTTTTTAGATGTGGCAGTTGGACTTCGGAACCAACAACAATATATCCTGGCCTACCACAGGGATCACCATTATCTCCGGTACTGTTCAACGCCTACACAGTGAGAATCACCAGTGAGCAGATCACTGGACCTGGCAGGACATTGTCATATGCCGATGATGTTTTAGTGTATCGTCAGGGTAAGGATAGAGAGGAGGTTGCTGTGGAACTACAAACCGAACTCAATCGCATAAGTACTTGGTGTGATGAAGCTGGGGCAATGGTCAACCCAACAAAGGCAACAGTGACTTGGTTCTCGTTGAATAATCATAGTGTCAACAATCCAACACCAACTGTAATGCTGTGTTCAGAGACGGTGGAAAGAACGCAGGCAATGAATTACCTTGGGATACGGTTTGATCGAAGCCTTGCTTATAATGTGCACATAGACCAGGTGATAACAAAGGCCAAGCGGGGTTTGGCAGCGATGCGGGTGATGGCGGCAGCAAACTGTGAGCAGCGCCATCTATGTCTTCTGTACGAGGGGCTGGTCATGTCTGTTTTGGAGTATGCAATGGCAATCCTGACTCTCAGCCATAAGCAGATAGAAAGGATGGAAAGGATACAGAATGAAGCTATGCGCATTATTCTTGGATGTACAAGAGATACAGCATGCAGGGCGATGCGCTACCTTCTTGATTTTCCAACCATTGAAGAGAGAATACAAGTTTGCAGGGCACGCGCCTACCTCAGAATTAACGCAAACACACAACATCCACTGCATAGTGAAATTAGGAAGGTGAAGGGCAGCAGGTTAAAAAGAGGACGGTCGTGGATGGGTCAAGCCGAAGACATTCTTCAACAGGTGTGTTCACTTGAGGACTTAGAACCTGGCGAGGAGTGGGTGCAAGTGCCAACAGACTTCTGCACATCCTTTTCAGTTTGCATCCAACTAGATAGAAAATGCAGACAAGAAAATCCGGCTGCTGTTGAGGCTGAAGAACAAGCGTTGATTTTCGAGAATTCGCTAGACGGTGACGCGGTCATCTACACAGATGGGTCGGTCGTCCGACATGTGAGAAGCTCATGGGCCTTTACAGCTCGGGCCGGAGGGAGAATTGTGAAGGAGGACTCTGGTGCTTTCACTGAAACCACAAGTAGCCTGACCATGGAAGTCATGGCAGTAAGTAAAGCAATAACATGGCTCGAGACACAGACATTCACTAGGGCTTGTTTCCTTAGCGACTCAATGAACATGATCAAGAGGATAGAGGAGGGGTTGATCCGAAGAGAATGGTTGCTGCCTCTGAAGCGGTCTCGGCTGGCAAAGATTAGTTTCATCTTCGTGCCAGGGCATGCGGGAGTACAAGGAAATGAGCGGGCTGACAAGCTCGCAGGTGAGGCTACTGTGGAGGGCGGACGCGCCATGGACCAGGCTGAATTCTGAATGCTCTACGAGAAGTGAGACTTTTGCGAGAACCAAGTGATGACTGTGAATCTACAACAATGGCCAGACTGTGAGAGCAGCAAATTAAAAGAGGGGTGGCCAAACAAGAACACTACGCAGGAAGCCAAAGAAGATTGATAAACCAACACAGAACTGGCGTCGTTAGCCGCTACACGCTGCGGGATTTGCTGAGGAGGGGATCCGAGCACTTATGGACTGAATGGTTCGATGTGCAACGAGGATGATCTGTCGACTAACTAACTAACTGACTATCTGACTCTTCATTATTGAATCTCAATATCTTGTACGATGATGCTGTTTACTTTGGTGTTGTGTTTAATATAGTACTCTGCGAGTCTAGGTGATGCCCCAGATGAGTTAACTTGTTAATTACTTGTCAAATGATAACTTACAATTCAGCTATCCCATCTTATTACAGTTACTCGCTGTAGATTGTATAAATGACTGCTGTATTGTCCTTCGTCTGGATTTCTTGATATTATAAGGTGGCTTCATCTGTATATCGTAAATGGAGATTCAGGAGATGTGTCCTGTATTGGCCGTACGCCTAATAAATTATCTCTCTACTCAAGTCGTTAACTGCCATCGCTATTTCATGAACGCGCGAGTTATTTTCATCCCGCAGATCTGTCTTTGTGTTCAGTCGACGGTCGCTTAACTCATCTAGCTGTCTTACCTGATTACAGTTTGAGTGGGTTTCTTCTACGTTAACCCCTATTTCAGTTCATGACGAGATCCAGCCAAGTATGCCAGGCAATAAATTGTGCAACATATTGTTTGTGGCTTGATTATTTCCATTCACAAAGGGCATGAAACTTACAGAATGACAAACAAATGTAAAAAATAATACACAAACAAACACACACAAATTGTGCATTAATCAAAAGCTCAAGCATGAAATTGTACAAAAATAGATTTAGTTTCAAACAGTGTTTATAGTTGTGATAGACACATTAATACAGAAAAAAAGCGTTTAAACTTGCCAACAAAGAAACACATTAAGAAACAACACACCAAACTAAAACAGAAGATGCACAATAAAGCAGTGTATTCATATGTGCGTGATGGCAGATTGATTAAGAGGCAAAGTACTCAGCCACAAAAAAATAAGTGGTTCTACGACTTGCCCAGTCCTCATTCAAAATTCAAAGGTTCAGTAGAAGAAAATCAATACAATGACGATCAAACTCTAAGGCAGGGGTGGGCAAACTTTTCGTGCGGAGGGCCGCATTGACAAATGTAAAGCTATTGGCGGGTCGCATATATATATATATATATATATATATATATATATATATACTAGCTGACCAGGCCCGGCTTCGCCCAGGCCCTGGAGGGGATCTATCTATCAGTCTGCTTGTTTGTCTGTCTGGCTGACCCGGCTTCACCCAGTCCCTGGTGGGGGAGCATCTCATTTAATTCATATAAGTAGTCATATAAGCTCTCCCGTTCCCGACTATCTGACCCGGCTTCACCCAGTCCCTGGTGGGGAGCATCTCATTTAATTCATATACGTAGTCATATAACCTCTCCCGTTCCCGACTATCTGTTTGTCTGTCTATCTGTCTGTCCCGGCTTCACCCAGTCCCTGGTGGGGAGCATCTCATTTAATTCATATACGTAGTCATATAAGCTCTCCCGTTCCCGACTGTCTGTTTATCTGTCTGTCTGTCTGACCCGGCCCGGCTTCACCCAGTCCCTGGTGGGGAGCATGTCATTTAATTCATTCATATAAGTAGTCAAATAAGCTTCCGTTCCCGACTATCTGTCTGTCTATCTATCTGACCCGGCGTGGTTTCGCAGGTAAACAGTAACTTAAAAGAATGTCCTTCCACACACCATTCATTATTTTTAATGAAAACTGTTCTTAATCACCGACATGACAGTTGATAAGTTCTGTAAGCAGAAAAAGATGGGTTACAATGTTATGCATTATGCATTATTTTTATGCAAACTTTGAAAATGCCTTAAAGATTATATCATTATTTATTATAACTCATATGCCTGAAAATAACTATAGACAAAGAGTTTAACAATAGTGCAAGTAAGTCCAACAATATGACTATAAAGTATATAGAAATGTTATTAAAAGTTATGCCCCTTGAAATAACTTTTCTAGAGTGAAGTCCCCCTGCTATATAGACATTATGAAAATGAAAAAGTAAATGTTATTAAATAAGTAGAAGATTTTACACTAAGAAACTATTATAGTCGGTTGCACAGGAATGAAAGGAAGACGTGTAGAAAATTTCATCTCAATCGGATGTACCGTTATCGAACACATCCAATACATAGCTAGCTGACCACAAACACACAAACAAAGCCACATACACTCTGTTTTATATATATATCTCTCTTATATATAAAAAAGGATGTATGTGTGTGTGTCCTTTATGCGTTCGCGAACGGTCCATCCGATTGAGATGAAATTTTCTACACGTCTTCCTTTCATTCCAGCGCAGCCAACTGTGATATTTTTTGAGTGTGAAATCGGCTGCTTACTTAATATTATTTAATTTTTTATTTTACATTGTAATTTATATACAGCGAGGGGACTTAACTCTAGAAAAGTTATTTCAAGGGGCATAACTTTTAATAACATTACTGTATAACTTACAGTCATATTGTTGCATCGTTTTCAAAGATTTATAAACTCTTTGTCTATAGTTATGTACCGGCATATGAGTTATAATAAATAATGATACAATCTTTAAGGCATTTTCAAAGTTTTCATAAAAATAATGCATAACATTGTAACTCATCTTTTTATGCTTACGAAGTTATCTACAGTCATGCAGGTGATTAGAAACGGTTTTCATTAGAAATAATGGATGGTGTGTGGAAGGACATTCTTTTAAGTTACTTTATTTTGTTGTATGAATTTAATGAGACGCTACCCGCCAGGAGCTGGGCGAAGCCACGCCGGGTCAGATAGACAGACAGACCCACCTTTTCGCTGCAGTTATCTATAGGCATATGCGTTATAATCCTCCTCCTCCTCCTCCCCTCTTCCGCTCCCCTTCCTCCTCCTAATCACTCCTCTTCCTTCCTCCTCCCACTCCCTCCCCTGCATCCCTCCTCCTCCCCTTACTCCTCCTCCGCCCTCCCCCTTATCACTCCTCCTCTCTTCTTCCTTATCACTCCTTCTCTCTTCTTCCTCCTCCATCCTTCCCCCCCTCCTATTCCTCCCTACTCCTACTCCTCTTCCCACCTATCTCTTCCTCCCTCCTCCACCTCCCAGCTCCTACTCCTCCTTTTTCTTCTTCTGCTGCTGCCGCCGCTCCATTTACCCAAGTTAATTGTTGGGGAAGATGTAAAGACCTTTCAAGTGCTCTTTCTAATGCTTTTTTAAGTTGGTCTTCGTTTATCTAGGTGTTCTAACTGCAACCAATAAATGATTAGACAGACAGGCAGACAGAGAGGGAGGGACAGACAGACAGACAGACGGGAACTTATATGACTACTTATATGAATTAAATGAGATGCTCCCCATCAGGGGCTGGGCAAAGCCGGGCAGGCTCAGGCAGACAGATAGACAGTCAGGAACGGGAACTTATATGACTACTTATATGAATTAAATGAGATGCTCCCCACCAGGGACTGGGCGAAGCCGGGCCGGGTCAGACAGACAGATAGTCGGGAACGGGAGCTTTTATGACTACTTATATGAATTAAATGAGATGCTCCCCGACCAGGGACTGGGCGAAGCCGGGCCGGGTCTGCTAGTGTATATATATAATCCATTTTTTTACGGCAACCTATCACAATAAGTAATTATTAATTATTTATGTTATTAATAAGTATAAATAACTAATCATTGCAATTTTATTTTACTAATACACATATACATTATATTTGACAATATGGACAAAAACTTTTACTAATTTGTTAACACGATTTTACAACTTGTTATTATAACAAATATTCTTTATTATCTATCAATGGCTCTAATTTAGACACACAGCTGCTACATTGTCACTACAGTTGTTGATTTCTAATGAGATGTATGTAACTGCTTGCAATTTTTGACAATATTCTTGAAATCTGGAGCAAGTTTACTTGTTGAAATTCGTATGATAGCATGCAAGTTGCAGTCCGACAATAAAGACCTATTCTTAGATTGGTTGATCTTCAAGCAAGAGAATGCTTGTTCGCAAATGTATGTTGATCCAAATAATGATAAAAGTTTAGCTGCAAAGTTTTTCAAGTTGGGAAATGATTCTTGTGATAAAGATTCATAGAAATCCAGCAAACCATCTGTCTTGAATTTCTTTCAGGTCATGATCTGCTTGTAAGTCAAGCAGCTCCAACTGTATGTCATCTGTGGCTGTATCAGCTTCTGCACTGAAAGATGAACTGAGAATATTGAACTATGGCTCTAATTTCTTGAAATCTTGGAATCTCCATCCAAATTCTTCAATCAGTGCATGTAATTGGGCTTTGTATTTTTCAGTCATTTTACCAGAAATGGTTTCTTGTTTCAGCAAAGGGAAGTGACAACATCTTTTTTCACTTGCTTGTCTGGAGAACAGTGAGAGTTTTACCTGAAATGATTTTACATATACATGCAATTCATGTGCAAATACACCATTGCCCTGAAGTTTGATATTCAGTTCATTTAACTTTTCCATAATTTCAATGGCAAACATAAAGTCTAGCTGCCACTCTTTATTGACAATGTTAGTATTAAAGTCACATGCAATGCCCTTCATCTCTAGGAACATCACTATTTCTTCTCTCTGAGTTCCCACACTCGCCTCAACTCCTTGCCGAGACTCAGCCATCGAACATTGGTGTGGTTCAGGACATCGGAATGTTCAGTTTCCAAATCGACAAGTAATGACTTGAACTGTCTGTGATTAAGTCCTCTTGATATGATGAGGATGATGACACTGACAACTGGGTCAATAACATGCTTGATATTCAAAACAGTTTTACACAGACTCTCTTGATGAATCACACAGTGAAGTGGTAATATTGTGTGGTCAGGATATTCTGCTTTAATCTTATCAACTTTACCAGACCTACATTTTTTCCAGTCAAAGCACGAGCTCCGTCAGTTGTAACACTTGCCATCTTGTTCCAAACCAACCCAGTTCTTTCAAAACAGTTAGTAACAGCATTGAATATATCATGGCCTGTGGTTGTGTCTTTGAGTGACTCAACACTCAGTAACTCTTCAGTGAGTTTGAAAGAAGCGTTTATTCCACTTATAAATATCAATAATTGGGCAGTATCTTGTACATCGGTACTCTCATCCAGTGCAAGAGAGTACCACAAAAATTGTTTACTTACATCTTGAAGTTTATGCATCAAATTGTCACTGATCTTGTCAACACGTCTGACCACAGTTCTCCTTGATAAAGTAATGTTGTCAAATCTGTTGTTTTTGTTTGTTTGTTCTGGACACATAATGTTTGCTGCATCTAGCAAACATTCCTTGATGAACTCGCCATCAGAAAATGGCTTGTTCTGTTTTACAATTCTGTGTGACAGCACAAGACAAGCTTGAGTTGCAGCATCTTGAATTGAAGACTGTTTAGTTAAAACAGTTTGCTGTTTCTCCAAATATTTCACCAACTCAAGGCATTTCCTTTCCTTCTCTTCGGTCATTAAATTGTATCCGAAATCGGAATGTTTTGTTTGATAATGTCTTTTTACTCCTTGAAGACAGCCACTGACTCACGACACAACAAGCAAACTGATTTGCTACCAGCTTTTATAAAACAGTACTTAGTTGTCCATTCATCATTAAAAACACGGCATTCATCTTCAATCTTACGTTTGTTATTGACACTCATCATAACGGTTCATGAAATTCTGTAAAATTCAACAAAATAACTTAAAAACAAATTAAAATTTTTTATTTCTAAATTCCCCCGCGGGCCGCATAAAATCACTTGGCGGGCCGCATGCGGCCCGTGGGCCGTAGCTTGCCCACCCCTGCTCTAAGTTAAAAACTATTTCAAAGAGTGATGTTATCCTGAAAAATTAAACATCTGTAACTAGATGATGACATGGCATGGCGATTGAAAATGTTATATCTGGAATGTTATATAAGGAATTAAAAGGACAAAAAAATAGTGATTTTTCAAAATTTATATGTGGATTCTGAAAATTTTGGTTCTTAAATTGTGGTATTTGGAATGTTCAATAAGGATTTTTAAACTGAAGTACTTTCAATGTTATATAAGGAATACAAAAAATGTGGTATATGGAATGTTATATAAGGCATTTGAAATAAACCTTCTGACTTAAAGATACATCAGCGGAAGATAAGCTCTACGGACCACTGAGTGAACTAAAAAAGACAGTAAAGTTTATAAAAGACACAAAATTGCAAATACAGACAATACATCACAAGCGAATGAAAGAATGATGATGTTTGGAATGTTATGTCAGGTCCTTGATAAATACTGCTTCTAATCTAGAGGAGTTTCAGGGTCTTGTATTAATGCACGTACTCTTTGAGATCCCTCTGATGATCTCAGTCTCCGGTTTTCAACAGAACTACCACTCCAACACACAAACTTACAAATATAAACTCACACAAACAATAAAACAATCATCTTCAACCATGCCAGGTGGCAGGAGAAATCAAGATTCACACCCAGAAACGTAAATATGTTGTGATAGGATATTTACAAGTCACATGGTTCAATTCTTTGTGTTAACATTCTTGGTTTATAAAACAGGTTTATAACCACAAACAGCTTCCATTACAATACGATAGACAGACAGACAAAGAGATAGTGAGAAAGACAGAACTAAAGATTACAGTGATAATTTTAATCAGACAGATAGATAAATGACAAGTATACAAGAGGCTCTATTAGGGAATAAAGAGAAAAAGACAAGAGAAAAATCAAATCTAACAACAGTAATCTTTCTAAGAGATAAACAAAATGCATCCACAGAAAACATAAGACTACATTGAAAAACAAACAAAAATCAAATCAGTTGGCTTGGTCATGTAGCCAGATGATCACAAGCCAACGCCCCACAGACAACTTCACATGTCTTATGTGTATCATACAGTAATGCTAGCTGGCAAGCACACAGGAGAAACCTGGAACCTGGAAGCGGCAATGTTTTGGAGGCAGGGATAAATAAAATGTGTCCCCAGCATCCATGACAACAGAACGCTGGCCAACAGCATACTCGCCACGGTTGGTTGTGTCAGTTGTAATCAAGACCTTTTCTTGCTGATAGCCCTCACCTGACAGGATCACTCGGACTGTCGTGGGTTTTGTGCCGGTCTGATAGTGTACAAAATGCACTGAATAGAGTCCACGCACTGGGGCAGTGAATACATTGTCCCTGACGTCAAAGTCACAGCTGGTGTCCCTGCATAAAACCTTCCAGCGGATTGCAGTGGACCAAGGCATGGTCATGATGTCATCCAAACACTGCACAAAAAAACCTGAACCTCTGGTTACTGGCGGCTCTGAAAAAAAAACAAGCAGTATATCATTCATTCATTTTTTCCTCTTCTACATTAGAATACAGAGATAATTCTATGGTTCTATTCATTCTCTCCTCTACTACCTTAGAATGCGAGATAAACGTGTGGTCCTATTCATCCTTTCCTCTTTTACATTAATAATAATTAGAATGCAGAGACTGTTGTCCTATTCATTCTCTCTTCTTCAACATTAGATCTTGTTCGATTAACCCTCTTCTGCCCCAAAGTGTGTCGGGAGTGAACACAGTTTCACAGTCGTAACCTACAGAAGGTGATTCGAGAGCAGACCACTTTGCAATGATTCTCACAATGGTACGAGTGTTGGCTGCTCAGAAACCAATGACAAGTTAGTTGTTTGTCCTGTACAAGACATGGTAGTCAACCCCCAGCATTGACTGACTTTGTGATTGACTAGGCAATGTTAGTTCAGTAGTTTGCCATTACTTTCTAAATGTCCACGCCTCATCCCACTGAAATCAACGCAAAGCGGCTTGCTTTCAGTCCGACCGCGGTTTGCCAGGGAATTGTGAAACTGTAGGCTCAATATCCATTGGCTAATGGCAAACTACTACACACAACATTGTCTAGAAAATCACACAAAGCCAATATGTATAGGGGCTGAGTGCAACATCTTGTACAGCAGAACACGCAACATTCTAACAACATGAAAGTATCGTACGATCTTGTTCAATCATTCTTAATGTAAGTGCTTGGGAGTCTCCGTGGCGAAGTGGTCAAGCCGTTTGACTCAGGCCCCGAAGGTTGTGGGTTCGATTCTGGGCTGCGCCCTTCGGATCACGAGTTACATTTTTTGGAGACTCCTGTGGGTCTTCGCTAGAGCTACGGAGTTCGTGCTTTGTGTAATGCTTTCCGCGCTGCAGAAAGAGACCGAGCCATATGGGATAAAACCCGGTGCAATGACCCTGTTGACTTTTAAGCGACTTATTTTAATGTAAGTGCTGCTAATGTTGATCATACTGTGAGTGCTGCTAATATATATATATATATAAAAGAATGTATGTCTAAGTATGTCTGTATGTATGTTATTATGCGTTCGCGAACGGTCCATCCGATTTAGATGAAATTTTCTACAATTTTCTTCTCATTCCCATGCTGCCAACTGTCATAGTTTTTTAGTGTACAAACAGTTATTTACTTAATATTAATATTAATTTACACTATAATGTATATATAGTGAGGGGACATAACTTCTAATAGCATTGCTATATATGTAAAATTGTTGAATATTTCTCAAACAGGTGGACCTTTACGCTACAGTTATCTACAGGCATATGCGTTATAATCCTCCTCCTCCCCTCCCTCCCTATTTAGTTATTGGGATGAAGATTGTTCTCTTCCAATCTGTTTGCCATATTTCTGGGAATGGGAACAGGAGCTTATACGACTACTTATATGAATTAAATGAGACACTCCCTGCCAGGGGCTGGGTGAAGCCGGGCCGGGCTTCTTATATGGGAACGGGAACCGGAGCAGGGGTCTTTTATGAATTAAATTAGACACTCCCCGCCAGGGGCTGAGCGAAGCCGGACCGGGTTGTCTTTTTTGGGGTAGGGAACGGGAGCAGGGGCCGAATATGAATTAAATGAGACGCTCCATTTACCCAAGTTAATTGTTGGGGGAAGATGTAAAGATCTTTCAAATGCTCTTTCTAATAATAGACAGACAGACAGGTAGATAGTCGGGAACGGGAACTTATATGACTACTTATATGAATTAAATGAGATGCTCCCCATCAGGGGCTGGGCGAAGCCGGGTCAGCTAGTATATATATATATATATATATATATGATATATATATATATATATATAATATATATATTATATATATATATATATATATATATATTCCCCCCCCCCCCCCCCCCCCCCCCCCCCCTCCATCCTGTTTCAGGATATTGCGGTCAACACCAGCATCTTTCAGCTGTAGTTGATTCCTAGGCTAGATTACGCTCATCAGCACGCCACGACTTTCTGAGCGACCGGCTCCATACTCTCATAAGTCACTAGTGTGACTCGAACCACTCTAATTCTCGTCTTCTCACGTTGACTACGAGAGTATTCGGGATTAACGGAGAAAGCTGCTAACCCCTCGGCCAGGCAGCCGGCTGTATATATATATTGGGTGAGTGAGTGAACTAATGACTACTTGGATTGATGTAAGAACTGCCTGGAATTAATACACAACCTGTGGCAAGATTGCCAGGTAGAACCGGCTCCAGGCCGGGAGGTTGAGGCAGCCTGAGCTGGACCTGCTGTAGTACTTGCTGGGTTTGTTTTGTAGACTTGATTGGGCAAACAAATGGTCTTATGAGTTATGGGATACGGGGATAGGAAGTCTGTCACTCACTTACCCAACCCCCAAGTGTGGGTTGTGGGGGTGTCATTGGTTGTCTCCACAGCTCTCTGCCATACCAACCCCCAAGTGTGGGTTGTGGGGGTGTCATTGGTTGTCTCCACAGCTCTCTGCCATACCAACCCCCAAGTGTGGGTTGTGGGGGTGTCATTGGTTGTCTCCACAGCTCTCTGCCATACCAACCCCCAAGTGTGGGTTGTGGGGGTGTCATTGGTTGTCTCCACAGCTCTCTGCCATACCAACCCCCAAGTGTGGGTTGTGGGGGTGTCATTGGTTGTCTCCACAGCTCTCTGCCATACAACCCCCAAGTGTGGGTTGTGGGGGTGTCATTGGTTGTCTCCACAGCTCTCTGCCATACCAACCCCCAAGTGTGGGTTGTGGGGGTGTCATTGGTTGTCTCCACAGCTCTCTGCCATACCAACTCCCAAGTGTGGACATACTGCATCCTGTCAATTTCATGTTTTCAGTGTCAGATTTTCTCTGCCTTCCCCTTCTGTCTGTCCTCGACTGTTGCCTTCCCCTTCTGTCTGTCCTCGACTGTTGCCTTCCTTTTCTGTCTGTCCTCGACTGTTGCCTTCCCCTTCTGTCTGTCCTCGACTGTTGCCTTCCTTTTCTGTCTGTCCTCGACTGTTGCCTTCCCCTTCTGTCTGTCCTCGACTGTTGCCTTCCTTTTCTGTCTGTCCTAGACTGTTGCCTTCCTTTTCTGTCTGGCCTAGACTATAGCCTTCTTTTTCTGTCTGTCCTCGACTGTAGCCTTCCTTTTCTGTCCTAGACTGTTGCCTTCCTTTTCTGTCTGTCCTCGACGGTTGCCTTCCTTTTCTGTCTGTCCTCGATGGTTGCCTTCCTTTTCTGTCTGTCCTAGACTGTAGTCTTCCTTTTCTGTCTGACATAGAATGTTGCCTTCCTTTTCTGTCTGTCCTAGACTGTAGCCTTCCTTGTCTGTCTGACATAGACTGTTGCCTTCCTTTTCTGCCTGTCATCGACTGCTGCCTTCCTTTTCTGTCTGTCCTAGATTGTTGCCTTTCTTTTCTGTCTGTCCTCGACGGTTGCCTTCCTTTTCTGCCTGTCGTCGAGTGTAGCCTTCCTTTTTTTGTCTTGTCTGTAATATAATTGTTGCATCCTTACAATTTCATAGATTGACTTCTTAGTTGCCACGCCTTGGAGGGAAATGCTATAGGCTTGGTCTGGATGATATCATAATTTATATGGCCCTTGTTTAAATAAGGGCCCAATGATTGGTTGAGTACTCGGCCAAGAATTGCCACTTGAATTTGCAAGGCGTTATTAGAAACAAGTTGTCTGGAAAGTTCTAACAGCAAGTCAACCCCCGTAGGGAGGACATTCAGCCCAAACAATTCAGCTCTCTGGGGCTTAGGTACGTTTGTAAACTCATTATGAATGTGCAACCATGCCTTTTAATAAGGTACATGTATCACTGTGATTAAATATGAATTGTGAAACAGTTAGATCAACAATTCATGTGAAAAGATGGCCAAGTGATTGCTTTCTACTGAGCGGACATGTTTGTCTCACTGCCGATTTTCCTATGCTTACAGTTTCAATTCCTACGTGTAACTTATTATATGCATTGTGAAGCTATCTCTCTATCAATGCATATCAATCTGCAAATGTCTATGTGCTTGGAGTTCATACATTCATTCATTCAGTAGCATGTCCTTTGCAGAACCTCGCTCCCATAACAACCTTCCAGAAAACCTTTCGATCATAAGCAAGATGTCCCGCATCCGATACACCCATCTGGAGATCATCCGCCACATCCTGCACCCATCTTCTCTTTAGCCTTCCTCTTCCTCTCTTCCCAGGCATATACCCCTCCATTATAGTTCTCTCCAAACGTTCGTGGCGTTTCAAGTGACCAAAATATTTCAATTTTCTTTGTTTTATCGTCTTTAATAGCCAACCTTCTTCAATATTCAGCTCTTGAAGTATGGATGCATTTGTTCTTTTCTTTATCCAGGGTATTCTTAGAACTCGTCTATAACATTTATATTCAAAGGCCTTTGTTCAGCTTGTTTAGTAAGTGTCCAGGTCTCACAGGCGTATGTTGCAATGGGAAAGATGCATGCTCTTAAAAATCTAATTTTTGTAGTTCTGTCTGTCCCATTCCATAATTTATTCAGTTGAACCACATTAATTTCTTCTTCCATTTTCTTACGAAGTCTTCCCATTATGATTTTTAGTAGAATTTTACTTGCATGACTGATCAGGGCAACAGTTCTATAGTTGGTGCATAATTTCAGGTTGCCCTTTTTTGGTATTGGAATGAAAATAGTTCTCCTCCAATCTTTTGGCTAGGCTAGGATCTTGTTGGTATTCTTTGGCTGGATAAGTCTACCTACCTCTAGAGTACAGTCACAACTTCTCGTGTTCATTCGTGGTGTCAATTTGGATTTTCAGATAACGGAAGAGTTGGCGTCGGTTTGCAGCACGCATGGAACAACAACTGGGAAAGACATTTTCGTGGAAGTGCAAACAATTTTGCAAGACTATAATCTTCAGCGGAATCAGCTTCGAGGTATTACAGTTGATGAAGGGGAAAAAAACATAGCTGGAGTGAGGAAGGGTCTGGTGGGGCAGATCAGGACTCAGTTGGAAGATTTGCAAATTCTGGGCGCTCTGTTCATACACTTCATCATGCATCAGCAAGCCCTCTGTGGGAAGACTTAGATATTTATTGTGTACTGAAACAAGTCGTTTCTTCTGTGAACTTCATTCAGGAACATGCACTCAATCACCATCAGTTCCAGGCTTTTCTTGAATAAATTGATTCTGAATTCTGTGACTTGCCTTATCACACATCAGTCAGGTGGCTCAGTTGCGGTAAAGTCCTGCTTCATTTTTACAAGCTCCGAAACGAAATAGATGTTTTCCTCACTGAAAAAGATAGAGCTGATTCACAGCTGTCAGATCCTACCTGGCTGTAAAAGTTGTCATTTTTGGTCGACATGAATGAATTGCACAACTTCAGGGGAAGGTTTACCTCGTCTGTGATCTCTACAGAACCATCAAAGGATTTCGGAAAATGCTGTCATTGTTGGAAGCACAACTGGAAGGAGAAAACCTTTCTCATTTTCACTGTTTCGAAGAGTTTGGAGAGATTTTCAGATCTTGACAGAATTAAGAGTGACATTCTTCTGTTCCAGAATACGTTTGATTGTAACCTTGATGATGTGCCAGTTGAACTACAGTTAGAGCTCATTGATTTGCAAGCAAATGACTTGTTGAAAGAGAAGCACAGAGAAGGAAAAGTTGTTGAATTGTACCACTGCTTACCTGATGTTGAGTTTCTGAAACTTAAGGAATTTGCAGCTGGTATGGCATCAGTGTTTGGAACAACTTATGTCTGTGAGCAAACATTTTATAAAATGAAGTCTGTGAAGTCACCACATCGAACGCGATTGACTGATGAACATTTGAAAGCTATTCTCTTGATTGGATGCAACAATTCCAAACTAAACATTGATGGTATTTTGAAAGCCACACGTCAATTTCACAAATCTCCCTATCCTCTTTTGCTGCTTAGTTTGTGAGATTCGGATATGTGCACACTAGGTCTGATGTACCTATCTTTTTGCTAACGTTGCCTTCTTTGATAACTTTAATAAATGTGTTGGTTGTCTTTGTTTTTTGTGTGCATTGCACACCCTTCCCATGATTAACTTAGTTTTTCGGTTTTTTTCCCCAGAGCTTTTGTTCTAGCTTGCAATTATTGTTAAAGTTAGCTGTATATCCTTTACAGGACGTTTGCAGTCAACACCTGCATTATTTTCTGTTGTTGATGTCTTGGCAAGTTTACGTTCAGTAGTTTACTATTCATCTTTGATATTTATCTTACGACAAGTAGCCGAGATAAATTGGGAATATAAAAGAGATCTCCATAACATTTTTGAGGATTTTAAAAAGGCTTATGATAGTGTCCATAGGAATAATCTATGGAATGCTATGTGGGAATTTGGAATACCAAGGAAGCTAATCAACATGACCAGACTATGCATGGAAGATACTTATAATATGGTAACATATAAAGGCAGGAAATCAGACCCTTTCCAAATAACATCTGGCTTGAAACAGGGTGATGCACTATCGCTGCTACTCTTCAATCTGGCTCTAGAGAAAATTGTAAGGCGGGTAAACGAGGAATGTGATATTGGAGGAACATCCAAGCTGCTTGGTTATGTAGATGATATAGATATTATAGGGGAAAATGGACTCACTTAAAGGAAAAAGCCCAACAGATGGGGCTGGTTATAAACCAAGATAAGACAGAATATATGGTAATTTCAAGAGAAGGAATGGCTAAAAACTCTGGCCACATACAAATAGATAATATGACCATTAAAAGAACGGAAACTTACAAATACCTGGGTACAATCTTCAACTGCTCCAACATCATAAGGGAAGAAATACAAACTAGAATCAATTCTGGAAATAAGATATACTATGCACTACAACATCTACTAAAATCAAATGCGCTATCTCGTAACACCAAGATCACAATATACAAAACACTGATCAGACCAGTTGTGCTGTATGGCTCTGAAACCTGGAGTACAACGAAAGGAGACGAAGCCTTGCTACAAACCTTTGAGAACAAAGTTTTAAGACGCATCTTTGGACCCATTAGGGATACACAAAGTGGAGAGTGGAAAAGAAGTAATAAAGACATTTATGATCTGTTTAAGTCTCCGCTAATCACTGATATCATGAAGGCTAATAGACTACAATGGTTGGGGCATATAGAAAGAATGGAAGATAATAGGGAAACAAAACTCGCTTACACTCAGGAAATAAATGACCGTAGACCCCGAGGTAGACCAAGAAGACGGTGGAGAGATAATATATATACAGACCTACAAGCACTTGGAATCAATGACTGGCAAGAGAAGGTCAACCAGAGAGACAAATGGAGACGGATTGTATCTGCAGCAAAGAACCTCAATGGCCTGGAACGCTGAAGAAGAAGAAGAAGAAGAAGAAGAAGAAGAAGAAGAAGAAGAAGAAGAAGAAGAAGAAGAAGAAGAAGAAGAAGAAGAAGAAGAAGAAGAAGAAGAAGTTTACTATTGCTTTCTGAACGACCGGCACCCATGATGTAGCACAAAAACAAGTGCAACGTTGTCTGCTGCCAAATCGCGTGCAGCTGTGTTTCAAACGTGGGTATACCGGACTACGAACCGTGTCCGTTAGACCTTCGCCACGGAGACGGCGCAAGTATTGTACAGAATGAGTATCCGGCCAGCGCTCGTCATTTTCTCAGCTAATCACGCGCGCCGTGAAAAAAGTTTGGTGACCCTGATCTACATGGATGGTTCGATGTAAGAGAAGTGCCTGGGGATTCTTAGCAAAAGCTAATGGTCGACGTTTGGTGCAGGAGAGCCTTGTGTATGATGCCACATCTAGCTTAAAAATGGAGGTGGAGGCGGTCAGTGCAGCTTTCCGCTGGATGGAGAACACGATACACACACACGTTGTGATTGTAACTGACTCAGAAAGCATGCTGAGGAGGGTTAGGACAGGCAGGCTTCGTGCAGAGTGGCTTGCTTCGCTTCAGAGGTCACGGGTAGCAAGCACCATCTGGATCTTTTCTCCGGGGCATGCCGGTGTGCTGGGGAATGAACAAGCGACAGATTAGCTGGCTCGGTAAAACTTGGTGGAGTATTGATGCATGACAAGGCAGACGTGGTTGCGGTCTTGTGGGAGCACATGTACACCTCAGAGGAGCAAATGGATCACCATAGTCTGGTAAGAATGAGGCAGCGAGGTGTGACGAGGGGATCTGGCTGACGCTCGACACTCAGAGGAAAGGCGAGACGGACATATAATCAGATTGCTACTGGAACTATTAGTGTTGGAACTCTTCGCTGGCTGCTGAGGATTGGGACGGAGCGCTTATGGGAATGCCCCGAATGCTGTGATGTCAGTTCCTAAATAAATCAATCAATCAATCTATCCAGACAAAAGTGAGAGGAATATTTGACAAGGAAGAACAGAATAGTGTACAGTGCAGAACAGCCACTCTCAGCTTCCTCGATGAAGAATACCCACAGGACCACTGAATCCGAGTCTACACAGATTGGTCAGCACAAAATGCTGTTCAAAATGGAGGAGCGGGAGTGTTCATAGAATACCTAAATATACTAGGGACAAGGCCAGAGTACCAACAGGAAATTACTGCCACAATTATGGTGCCGAAATTGAGGCAATCAAGATAGCAACAGATAAATTACTAAATACCAGCTATGGTACACAATCTGTGGTGCTATTGAGAGATGCAAAATCAGTACTCGAGTTGCTCCTGTCTGGGAACTTGCCAGTACTAAGGACACTACTTACTGAACTTAGCAGTCAGCGTAAGGTCACCACACAGTGGATACCATCCCACTGTTGAGTACCCGGAAACAACAGAGCTGATCGATTGGCTAATGGAAGGAGCAAAAGAAGAACAGCCTGATGTGCACGTTACATAGCACCAAAAGAAAAGAATGATCAAATCAGTCAGAAGGCCACCGAACCCTACTCAAGACGACTACCACATTATGGACAGACCAGAACAAGTCATTATTCTGCTCCTCAGAACAGGACACAATAGATTACGCAACCACATGTATACACAATTCAAGATTGGTGACTCAGCCATGTGCACATGTGGTTTGGCGTTGCAGACAGCAGAGCACATACTCCAAGACTATCCAAAATACAACATATCTAGGCAAACCTTCTGGCCTAGAGAGACGACAGTGGAAGATAAACTATATGAACCACTGAGTGAACTAAAAAAAGACAGTTAAATTCATACAAGAGACAACATTGCAATTGTAGACATATTTCAAACGAACAAAAGAAGAAGAAGAAGAAGTTAGACTAACTAACTGAATGTAAACTTGCCAAGAAATCACAAACACCCATAACAATTCTGGGGTTTACTGAGACATGACAAGGACATGCAACTAACTCTTTTTAACTGTGGAAAATCTAAATGCACAGACAAATCACAGATAGAGACAATCAACAATTGTGGCAAACATAGATATGATGGAATATGGAATATTCAACAATTGGGTGGCTGATTCTTGTATGTTCACCGTCAGACTTTAAATAAATGCAAAGAAAGCAGCGGACAACTGAAGCTTGCAGACACCCCCATGAAGTTTATCCTCAACTGGAGCGGGTGTAGACCAACACTGATTGATAGCTGAAGAGTCTTGTGGAAGACTCAGAACTATCACGCTTGAGTCCAGTTTACTGACATCCACAAGGTCTGGGCACTTACAAGGGCTGCATCTACTGATGTGGACACTCCTCCATACATGCTACCATCTACTGATGTGGACACTCCTCCATACATGCTACCATCAGTACTATCCCCACAGGGGCTGTGCCGTAGCGCTGTTCTCCCCTTCTCCAAGTTCAGAAACAAATAGGCGCTGCAGGACACACTGATACTTCACATCTGTAGGGATGCATGGCTGCAAAAGTAAATCTACAAGAATAACTTACCAGTCACTTTCACAGCCGGTGACTGGGAGGATACAGTAGACTCCACACTGTCCATCTAAATATGAGAGAGACAACAATCAGTTAGGCAGGTGAGTATTCAAATAACAAACCACTACAGATCTAAGTGCACATAGTCCACACTAACAGTCACAAGAAATCATTTAGTTCATTAGTTTGTATGTGCTTTACTGGACACCGCAGTCAACCCCAGCATTGTTTGTCTATGGCTTTCTAGACATATATCATATGTTCAGCTGGCTTTCTAGGCATATCAGTTATCAGTTGGGGTATCTTCATTGCACTCCGGACATGTTCATAGGTGCTCAGATCCTCCCCCCAACATATGCATCAGCATCTGGTGGCTAATAGTGCCAGTTCTGTGTAGGTTGACGAGGCGCCTTGTTTTCCCGATGTACCTCTCGTGTCTGGCCGTGCCGATTTTTACTCCCAAGTCTTTCACCCTGGACAGCGATGTGGATTCACTGACGTCAAAGTCCTCTGTTCTCGTCATATCTTTGAGGACGTTAATAACATCGACAAGATCCATGGACTGGCCATCAACAAGGGGTGCAGAGCCAGCCAGTTTATCAGCTCGTTCATTTCCCTCGACTCCCGCATGTCCCGGGACGAAGATGAAGGTGACTTTACGGACAACAGACTTCCGCAGCGACTCAGTCCACTGTCTACGTACAGATCCAGCTTCGACCTTCTGAATCATGCTCATTGAATCACTTAGTACACACACGTTGGTATAATGCTGTGATTCCAGCCATATGAAAGCCTGTGTAACTGCCATCACCTCCATCGTCATGCTGCTCGTGGTCATAGAGTGGGCACCACTGGATTCTTGAACGGTTCGGCCCGCTGAACGGGCTGTAAATGCCCACGCACTTCTCTGCTGCTTTACAACAGATCCATCTGTATAGATGAGCACTTCGGGGCTATCTGAGTGTTCATAGATGAGCGCGTTGACCTCTGCATTGACAGCGGCAGGGTTCTGCTCTCTGCACCGTCTGTCGAGTGTGATAATGCAGGAGAAAGTGCACTTAAAAGCTGGAGGCACCGGCACCCATTCCTTGCCGGGGTTGATACTGGTAAGACTGCAGACCTGTCTGACGACATCTTCCGCCCGACCCATCCATGATTTGCCCCTCTTTAGCCTGTCACCCTTTTCTCTGAATATAGCGTCATGCAGAGGGTGCTGCTCATCTGCACTTATTTTTAAGTATGCACGAGCTCTCCAGATCTTGATCCTGTGTTCCATTGTCGGGAAGTCAAGGAGGTATCTCATTGCTACACAGCTGGTGTCTCTCGTGCAGCCCAAAATGATGCGCATGGCTTCGTTTTGTACCTTTTCAAGTCTTCCAATCTGTGTAGGGCTGACAGTGAGGATGGCCAGGGCATACTCGATGCGTGAAAGCACCAGTCCTTGGAACAGAAGTATTAGCAGTCTTTGCTCGATATTGGCAGTCGCCATGACTCTCATTGCTGACAAACCTTTTCGAGCTTTCGTTATGACATAATCGACATGATCTCTGAAGGACAGGCTACGATCAAGCCTCACGCCAAGATATGTCATTGACTGGGTTCTACTCAAAATGCTCCCATCCATTCTTACTGCCGGCAGGTCTGTGTTCACAATATGGTTGTTTAGGGAGAACCATGTAACCGATGCCTTTGCAGGGTTGACAAGGGCACGGCATCAGCACACCATGAGGAAATTCGATTTAGTTCGCCCTGCATATCATTGGCAACCGCCTGTCTATCTCGACCCTGTCGATACACGAGAATGTCGTCAGCAAATGACAGAGTCCTACCCCTCCCGTCCAACTGTTGTTCAGTGATCGGCACCGTATACACGTTGAATAGTACTGGTGACAGTGGTGAACCCTGCGGCAATCCTGGACATATCGTTATCGGCTCAGAAGACCAACTCCCGCATCTTAGCACCACCTTCCTTTGGAGCAGAACTGCAGCTATCCATCGTACAAGGTGAGGGTGCACTTTCAGTCTGAGGAGGGTTTGCATCAAGTGCTCGAAAGATACTCTATTATATGCGTCCTCTAAGTCTATGGCGGCCGCACATGTCTCTTCTCTGACCTGAAATCCTTCGTAAACATCTTGAGCAAAGATCGCCGCATTCAGCCATGACTCTTTGTTACGTCTGTATCCTCCAAGTGTGGGCGGGAAGCAGCTGAGTTGTTCCAAGTCACAAGCAAGTCTGTGTGCTACAATTTTCTCCAGTAACTTGCCAGCAGTGTTCTGCATCGTAATGATTCTGTAGCCGCTTATCTTGGAATGGTCTTTGTTCGGTTTTGGCAGCGGCAGCAAGTAGCTGTGTAGCCATTCTTCTTTGATCTGACCCCTCTGGATACTGGTGTTGAATTCTCTGGTCAGTTCTTCCATGTCATCATCTGATATCACCAGTAGGTCACCATATCGGATGCCGTCTGGGCCTGGGGCGGTGTTAGGTGATTTCTTGAGCATTGCATGCATTATCTCAGCTGTGATTATCCATTCTTCGTCTGTTCCGACCCCCTCGCACAACTGAGAGAGTGTCGTTGTGGTCCTCTGTCTGGCGGGCTCGTCTTTCTGGTCAGTCTGTTCTATGTAGCGTGCAAGAAGGGCCTTACCTTTATCCGCATCGGACTTTTTCCATGCGAGGTCTGTGCCTTGAAAGTCTGGAATACCCCTACGTTGTGCAGCACCGTTCATGCTCTTATGGAGGCGCCAGAATGTCGTAAGAGATCGCTCGGAGCACACCTTCCTGCAGAACTCGTCCCATTTCTCGGCCTTGGCCTGTTTGGCGCAGGATTTGAATAAAGTCATCGTCCTATCGACCTCAGTCTTCAGGTTCGCCAACTCAACCTGTGGCATGTTAGCCTTTCTGGCCTTTTGCCAGCCTGCCTCTTTCCCAGCCATGCCTTCTCGACCTCTCCATTTCACCATGGTGGCTGCAACCATCTTTCTTGTCTCCTGCGGGAGGAAGTTAGTTTTCTTCTTCTGATTTTGCTTATGGCGTCTTGACCAGTGTTGTCATACAGGAAGGCATTTGTCTTGTTTCTTTGACTTATGCCCTGCCTTTCTTGATCAGGATGACACAAGGGTAGTGGTCACTATCGTGGTATCCCAGTGTGCCCTCCCGGCACCTTGGTGCGACACCAGAGCCAAGTCAATGACGCTGTCAGAGTCACCTGGTCGAGTGGCTATTCTAGTGACCTTCCCATCAATCAGACAGACTAGGCATATATTGTATGAGAACATCAAAACAATGTTTACCCATAGTGAATTTGAATAACGAAGACACGAAACAATAGTTTGCACGATTTATTGCCTGGCATATTTCGCTGCATCTCGTCAAGTACATACATCAGGGTGGAACACACCACAAACTTCCTGTGTCGTCAATTGCACGGCACGTTTTGGTAGACATTGTGTTCCGCGTGTTGTTTAATGCACAAAATAGTCGTTAAAGTTTGCAGAAGCCATCATGAGTAATCTACATAGGCCACTTTTGTGCAAACAGAAAGACATGATAGTCAGTTTAAAATTACCGTGGTAGACAATTGATATTACTGTGCGAACATGTGTATGTTTCAGGCTGAAGGAGCTATCTAGTTATTTTACTTTATGTTGTGTGAATTCTGCAGTATGTACCTGATGAGATTCAGCAAAATATGCCAGGCAATAATTTGTGCAATCTATTGTTCATATCTTCGTTGTTCAAATATAATGTATGTTCAGATGGTTTTCTAGACATACATTGTCTGTTTAGATGGCTTTCTAGGCACATACATTGTATGTTCAGATGGTTCTCATACAAGTGGGAGATTGCAATATAAACAATCCACGCTATACAGATGACACAGTACTGATAAGTGAAAACACAACAGATCAACAACACTATAGTAACTAAGTGCTCTATCAAGGACTTACTTTGAATTTTTAAAAAATAAAATAAAAGACACCATTCAATTAGACAGTACATGGAAGAAACAGTCTAAAAAAATAAATAAAAAGCTAATTTTGCCAAATATTATCACATACTTACGTAAACCAGTACTTTCCTTGGTAAGTTTTACTTTCAGTAGTTTACCATTGCTTTTGAAGCGATTGGCACCCATACCACTATATCAAAAGCAATGCAAGGCGGGCTAGCCGCCAAATTTCCCACAGCTGTGTTTCGAACACGGTATGCAAGATTATAAATTGCATTTGTAAGACACTAGAGCCGTCAATGGCAGCTACTTGATGTAAAATTGCCTGGGGTTGGTCACAATGTCCCGCAAGACATGCAGCATTAACATTTTTTTACATTTAAAAACCTTTCAGGCGGTTATCTGCAGGCACTTCGGCGACTGGCCTTATGCAATAATGTGTGTGCACCTCTCTGGGGTTTTGCGCGATGACAGTTTCCTTCCACAATGAACTTCATTTCACGTAATGGCCATCTTGATTCTATCATTTCTCTTGGGACAATGATGTGCTTTTCATTGGCTCAGGAACAGAGCAATTATTGGGCAACCTGTGGGTATAAAGTTGAAACCACATCGACTACCAACAACAGGAGAAACTTCAGCCTCTCCCAGTGATCACGCCTGACTCAAGCCAAACTTCCCACAATAAGTTACATACAACAAATGTTGACAGAAGTGATTGTACATATATAGGGACAGACTGATACAATAAGTAAAACTTGTGTAACACCAATGTATTCCTACAAGGGAGCTTCAGATGAAAACCATGCATGTTTTTTTTTGGTGAATATATTCTGAAATGTAAAGGACAAATCACTTTTCAATGTATTCACCACTGCATTAAATGCAAGTCCTATAGCACTGATAAAGTGTTTGGATTCCCATAGAAAAATCGACTTGATCACTACTTGGTGTTCCTGGTCTGTCTGTGAACAGTCTGTCACAGATGTCGAGTTGTTTTGAAAAACATACTGGACCTTCATTCGCCAGTGAATTTCTATAGGTTTCACCCCTTCACTGATGTAAAACAAAAACATAACAGAACGCTGCTCCTCTTTGGTACATGTCAAAAGTGGGGCAGCCATATTTAAACTGTCCTTATAACGTCACCGTGTTCGTATGCATCAAGATGTCACATCCTAAACAACAATATTGACAGGTTACAAGACAATGGCATGGTTATTGTAATTTCTATCACACTTTTAAGGTTTTCATCTGACGCCACCTCGTACTTGTGCATACAGGTGTCATCGTAGCTGGATGATTCTGCTGCAATTAAACAGCTACAACTACGTCTCTAGTGCATTAACAAACTCAGAAATTTAGGAGCCGCATTGGCAGTGGCTAGACTGTTGCATTCAGGTCCTGGGTTTGATCTGTGGCTAGACTGTTGCATTCAGGTCCTGGGTTTGATCTGTGGCTAGACTGTTGCATTCAGGTCCTGGGTTTGATCTGTGGCTAGACTGTTGCATTCAGGTCCTGGGTTTGATCTGTGGCTAGACTGTTGCATTCAGGTCCTGGGTTTGATCTGTGGCTAGACTGTTGCATTCAGGTCCTGGGTTTGATCTGTGGCTAGACTGTTGCATTCAGGTCCTGGGTTTGATCTGTGGCTAGACTGTTGCATTCAGGTCCTGGGTTTGATCTGTGGCTAGACTGTTTGCATTCAGGTCCTGGGTTTGATCTGTGCTAGACTGTTGCATTCAGGTCCTGGGTTTGATCTGGTGGCTAGACTGTTGCATTCAGTCCTGGGTTGATCTGCGGCTAGACGGTTCAGGTCCTGGGTTTGATCTGCGGCTAGACGGTTGCATTCAGGTCCTGGGTTTGATCTGTGGCTAGACTGTTGCATTCAGGTCCTGGGTTTGATCTGTGGCTAGACTGTTGCATTCAGGTCCTGGGTTTGATCTGCGGCTAGACGGTTGCATTCAGGTCCTGGGTTTGATCTGTGGCTAGACTGTTGCATTCAGGTCCTGGGTTTGATCTGCGGCTAGACGGTTGCATTCAGGTCCTGGGTTTGATCTGTGGCTAGACGGTTGCATTCAGGTCCTGGGTTTGATCTGTGGCTAGACGGTTGCATTCAGGTCCTGGGTTTGATCTGCGGCTGGGAGATTCAGATTTGTAAAACTTGACCAGGAAGCCCAGAATGAACCAGCCTATACTGGGTACCCAGAATGCATTGGATGGTAAAGGTGGTTGGCACGGTACCGGCCCTATTATCAACCAAGCGTTGATTGGTCTGTGAGAATATGGGACTAGCCTATTGTGCCTTAAGGCAAGTAGTGGGATATTTGACCTAGTTTACTAACAAACTTGTTCATTTCCTGTGAAAAATGAAACAGTTAATAGCTGGTCATGCAACTCACCTGCAGTGATGCCTCCTCTCTACAGGTCATCGCCTCCTCTCTACGGGTCATCTCCTCCTCTCTATGGGTCATCTCCTTCTCCCTCCGGGTCATCACTTTCTCCCTCCAGGTCATCGCTTCCTCCATAAGGTCATCTCTATTCCACGTGCTGTCTGTGAACTCATCACTAAATAACTCTCTAAGTTCTCTTTTAAGTTCTGCAAGTTCCTCTTTGATCCCTCTAATGCTGTCGTCAGTAGTGTCAGTAACAGTTTCCAGGTGCCACAATCGACCATCAAGATCAGATAAACTGTGGTCTTGATGTTGACACTCAATTTGTGCACTGTTCTCTACAGCTGGCAACTCTTCAGGTTCTGTCAGAGTTCTGATCCTGTCTGCACACTGCTCACTAAAGATGTTGACAAAGTTAGCCACATCTTTCACCTCAGAGTCAGTTTTGCTCAACGATGCCTGCATCTGGGACAGTTCTTTCTCAAAGTGTTGTATCTGAGTCAACTGGCTTGTCTGGAACTGCTCTAATCTTGATTCCACTTGAGCACGTATAAGAATGCCACAATGCGAGGTTATATTCTCTAAACTTTCTCTCATTCTTTCGACTGAGTCCATCTGTGTTTTACAAGCATCCAGATCTGTCCGCAGCTCCTGTACCATGTCGGTGACATTACGAAGTGCATCCAGTCGCTCCAGAAGTGAACGTATTGAAGCATCTGTGAGAAATATGTACAATTTCAGTTAAACGCGGCGTAAGAACATCTGTGAGAAGTGGGTACAATTTCAGTTAAACATTTACAGAAGTGAACGTATGGACACACCTGTGAGAAATGTATACAACTTCAGTTAAACATTGCTAAGAATGTCTGTTAGAGATATGTACAACTTCAGTTAAACGCGGCGTAAGAACATCTGTGAGAAGTGGGTACAATTTCAGTTAAACATTTACAGAAGTGAACGTATGGACACACCTGTGAGAAATGTATACAATTTCAGTTAAACACTGCTTAAGAATGTCTGTGAGAAATATGTACAGTTTCAGTTAAACACGGCGTAAGAACATCTGTGAGAAGTGGGTACAATTTCAGTTAAACATTTACAGAAGTGAACGTATGGACACACCTGTGAGAAATGTATACAATTTCAGTTAAACACTGCTTAAGAATGTCTGTGAGAAATATGTACAATTTCAGTTAAATACGGCGTAACAAATATTCACACGCAATGTTTGGCATTTACAGAAGTGAAGACCAAACACATCAGACACTACAAACATTGAATATGATACGCATACTGGGAACCTTCAGCCTTAAAATAGTGATAGCAGCTCACTGAAGGTACAACCAATATTTTGACACATGAACAACTAGTCATTTTAAGAAAGGGTATCATTAGCCAGGTGTAACATTCACCTGAACCCACAAGTAAACACACAATCCACAAAAGTTCAAATCAAAGGACTGCAGCATCCAGACATGTCACAGCTGGCTGAAATCAGCAACAGAAATCCTAAAAGAAGATCAAAGAAAGCAGTTCGCCAGACAGAGAGGTCCTGTATTGGAGAGACTAATATATGATTTTGACGTCCCCATGCTCCAGGAGCTAAATACAGACAAATACCATTGCCCTGGGTACGCCAGTTATATAAACCCTACTGGGCAGAAGAGACATGGACATGGTCTGCTGGTGAAGGAAGGAGTGAAGCATGTGGTACTCGATTTGAGCCAGTGGAATCACAGTGCAAGAGAGGTCCAGGGTATACAAATGGAGATTGGTGGCTTAAGTTGGAACATCATAAATGTATATGCCACAGTGGACTGTTTTGTCAGAAAGGAACATTGGGACTGGCTTAAGGAACTGGAGGAATTACCAGGTGATAGGCTACTGATATGTGGAGACTTCAATGCAAGGAACAGAGATTGGGACAGTAGTGGAGAAAACCGACAGGGAATTGCCCTTGCGGATGCCATGGTGGACTCCGATGTGGTCTGCATAAATGATGGTAGGCCGACAAGAATGGCAATGAGGCCTGGCGATGCAGACAGCAGCTATTGACTTGGCACTTGTCTCCCAGTCATCAGTCCTTGATGTAAAGTGGAGTGTTTTGAATGACCATGGGAGTGATCACATGCCATGCTCAGTCCTGATCTCTACACCCAGGAAAGTTAATGCTATGAGAGCGCGCAAGACCTTCCGGTATGAGTGGACCGATTGCCTTCTTGGACGCCTCAGACAAGGGGCATGCAACAGGACTGATAAAACTCCCTTTTTGCAGCCCCCATGGTGGACCCCAGAAGTAGGCCATGCTTGGAAAGCAAAGAGAGCTGCAGTGAAGCAGCTAAAGAAAGTGCGACAGACACTTCGAAGCTCACGAGAGGAAGTGGACACAGCGGAAAATGTCAAGAAAGACAAGGTGGAGGTTTTCAAGCGCTGTGCTGCAGAGGCCAAAAAGGCAAAATGGGAATGTTTCATGAAGGAGATTGGAGAGGATAAAACACTGCAAAAATTCTGGAAACTGCACAGGCAAATGCAGAGAAAAGATCGGCCGATGACAGTGGGAACAATCTATAGAGATGATGGTGTGCGCGTGACAACAGACAAAGAGAAAGGGGAGGCGTTTCTCCAGAGAAATTTACAGCAGACCAATCATAATGATGCGGACACCAGGGATGCAATTAGAGAGGATTCGGTGCACAGCTATCTCATCCCTCCCAAAACCATTCAAGGATCAGTCAAAGCTTAGCGGCTTTAGGATCATCACCCTTCAAAATACATTTGGGAAGGTTGTCATAATCCCCCATAGTTGTGCCTGCGGCGTCGCTACGCGCGCCAGGCAAACCACAGGTACCCATCCACAGGTTGGTGGGTGAGCTAGAGTAACCGACAGCGGTCAAGCCAGTGCAAGTGTGATGCACGCAGTTCCCGCTGGACTCGATCCCACAGGGCAAGCGCTCAGGGAGAGAAACGCCAGACGAGGCTTGGGTTTCGGACCAGGACAGACGCTGTATGAGAGAGGCTTGTATTTGTTGCTGTGCCTGAATGCCGATTGCTAGTATATCTTGTGAGAAGATGGAAGACTGTGCGGCTGTAGTTTGAGTCTGTGAGTGCATTGTTTCATCGACTGTATGTGTTAGTGTATTCACATCATGTCGAAAGTAGATTGTGTTGCGTGTAGAGTGTAAATAAACTATTGAACTTAGTGTTACCGTGTGTCCAGTCCAATCATTCTGTGACTGTGTATGTCTCGCATATGTTGGGTTAAGCGAGCCAGATTCATCATTAAATGTGAGAACCTGACAAGGTTTTAGAGAAGATAGTCGCTGTCAAGCTGCAAGAGTTTTTGGAAAGCGGGAAGCTTCTTCCAAGAGGCCTGGGGAGTTACAGGCCAGGAAAAGATACCTGGTCAAATGCAGCCACTTTTGTCTTTGATTTTTATGAGGGGTTCCAGAGTAGACAGGAAACAATGGCGGTAGCGCTTGATCTCGAGGATGCGTACAATAGAGTTCGATATGATATTTTGATGACAGCACTGATGGAGAAGGGGGTCAATCCCTGGTTGGTGAACTGGATAGCAGCCGTCCTGCACTCTCGTCGGGTTGCTCTCCATCTGGGCGCATGGACCTCAGAGCCACATATGTTAACCCCGGGACTGCCACAGGGATCTGCAGTCTCACCGGTGCTCTTTAATGTGTATACGAGCAAGATTGCAAACCTAGTAGCACCAGGGGTTGGAAGGATACTAACATTTGCAGATGATATTCTTGCATATAGGCAGGGGAGAGATAGGGAGCAAACAGCCCAGGAGTTACAGGCGACAGTAGACAAAGTGATTGACTGATGCACTGAAATGAGTGCTATCATCCACCCGGAAAAGGTGGCTGATTTGTGGTGCTCTCTGGACAACAGGATTGTAAGAGCTGATGTCCCAAGCCTCGCGATAGATGGTAGAAATGTCAGCAGAGAGAACAAACTGAAGTATCTGGGGATCACATTTGACAGGAGCCTGTCCTTCAAGGACCATGTGGAGACGGTCGTGACAAGATCTCAAAAGGGACTCAATGCACTTAAAACTATGGCTGCAATGGACATAGAGCAGAGAATGCTTTTCACACTATACCAGCACTTGATCCTCTCAGTAACTGATTATGGATTAGGTCTGCTCACTGTCTCAGAGAGTCAGCTGGTGAAATTAGAGCGCATACAGAACGAAGCTATGCGGGTCATTCTGGGATGCACTAGAGACACCCCAGTAGTGTGTATGCGTTACATCCTTGGTCTGCCGACTGTTGCTGGTAGGCTCAAGGTGATGCAGGCGAAGGCATACCTCAGAGTAGCTGCAGACACAGACCACCCACTGCATGAGGCGCTGGACGCAGTTAAGGGTCAGCGACTGATAAGAGGGAAATCATGGATGGCTCAGGCGGAGGATACGATCAGACAGGTGTGCCCCTTGGAGAACATTAGGCATGGAGAGGAGTGGGTCAGAGTGCCAGCGGAGCAGTCAGACTTGTGCAGAGTTATAATCACATTAAGCCGGGAGTGCAGGGAGTGGCCAGCAGGGGCCACGGAAGTGGAAATCCAGCAACTAATTCAGGACAATGCTCACTCGAGTGATGTGATTATCTACACAGATGGTTCGGTGTCAAGAGGTGAGAGAAGTGACTGGGGGTTCATAGCCAAAGCTAATGGTCAATGTTTGGGGGCAGGAGAGCCTGGCATATGATACCACAACATCCAGCTTAAGAATGGAAGTGGAGGCAGTCACTGCGGCTCTCTGCTGGATGGAGAATACGACACACACACATCGTGATTGTAACTGACTCAGAAAGCATGCTGACGAGGGTGAGGACGGGCAGACTTCGTGCGGAGTGGCTTGCTTTGCTTCGGAGGTCACGGGTGACAAGCATCGCCTGGATCTTTTCTCCGGGGCATGCCGGTGTGCTGGGAAATGAAGAGGCGGACAGATTGGCTGGCTCTGCAGAACTTGGTGGAGTATTGATACATGACAAGGCAGACGTGGTTGCGGCCTTGTGGGAGCACGTGCACACCTCGGAGGAGCAAATGGATTACCATGGTCTGGCAAGAATGAGACAAGGAGGAGTTACGAAGGATCTGGCCGACGCTCAACGCTCAGAGGAAAGGCGAGACGGACTTATAATCAGATTGCTACTGGTACTATTAGTGTTGGAACTCTTCGCTGGCTGCTGAGGATGGGGACGGAGCACTTATGGGAATGCCCCAAATGCTGTGATGTCGATTCCTAAATCAATCAATCAATCAATCAGAAAGCAGTCTCATCACAAACAGAAGACAGCAACAATCATCATGCTGTGACCGTATTCAAAGAAGAGCAAAACTGGAATACATTGTAATCATGGCAATGAGTAATAAACTTTGGAACGAGAATGCAATGAATCAAAGGAATTAGTATTTCACAAAGTGACAAAGATGCCACTGAGTGAATTGATAAACAGGACTAGATTGCTAGAGATGTAGTCTCGTGATTACAAATTGATAAACAGGACTAGATTGCTAGTGATGTGGTCTCGTGATTACAAATTGATAAACAGGATTAGATTGCTAGGAATGTAGTCTCGTGATTACAAATTGACAAACAAGACTAGATTGCTAGTGATGTAGTGTCTAGTGATTACAAATTGATAACCAGGACTAGATTGCTAGGGATGTAGCCATGTGATTACAAATTCAAGTTAACACATGTGAATCACAAGAAGTTTACATCCACCAATACTGTGAAGTATAACTGTGAAACAGTAGCACAACCCCTTGCTATCATTTTATACACATGCTTGTATGCATTTATGCACGTTTGCACAAGCATAGCCACGCTGATTCCATATTTTCTTGTTAGTTGTGTGTAATGCACAGCGGCAGATTTGCATTGTACGCATACTTATTAGTGTGTGCATGTTCTAGGGTCAGACCACATTACGGTATTAACCAGATGGAGGCAACTGAGCGATGGCTAGAGGAGTGCCCATTCGACGGGAAGGTTTCCTGGAAATGAGAATTACCCAATGAAAAGAGGGAAAGTGTCACTGGTCTTGATTAACACTGATAGAAGACACGACATAGTAACCAGAATCTGATACAGTAACCAGAAATCGGACATAACAGTTTGAGAAACGAGCATGCATGTAAAACAATGGATTTCAGCAATATCTTAGTAGCATGACAAAATACTAGTACAGACAACATAATGAGATAGATAATACAACATGTGGTTTCTGGGACAAATGTTGCAAACACCTGGCTAATGATAGTCCTCTCTGGGAGAATGTCTGTCGACTGCCTGGAAGAGACTCATGAAAGAAAGAACAGTATATTCACTTACAGAAAAGAGAGAATGTTCTTTGGTCACATGATCAAAAGAGATGCAACATTCATCATGAAAAGAGAGACACTGAAGTACAGTGTGACGACTGGAAAGACCAGCATTAGAAGAGGCAGGGGGAGAGAAATGGTGTTGGGTGGCCTACAAGGGAGAGCATCATAGATAAGCCTGGCCCAGAATGCCAATGACAGCACCTGTTACCTGGCAGTCATATGATTCACCTATTCAATCCATATATTTCATTCTGAAGTGTGCACCTCAGATACAGTGAAATATTCATTCATTCATTAACATGCCCTATGCAGAACCTTTCACCCATAACAATCTTCCAGAAAACCTCTCAATCATAAGCAAGATACACCCATCTGGAGATCATCCGCCACATCCTGCACCCATCTTCTCTTTGACTTTCCACTTCCTTGCTTCCCAGACATATACCCCTCCATTATTGTTCTCTCCAAACTTTTGTGACATTTCAAGTGACCAAAATATCACAATTGTCTTTGTTTTATCATCTTTGATAGCCAACCTTCTTTAATATTCAGCTCTTGAAGTATGGATGCATTTGTTCTTTTCTTTATCCAAGATATTCTTCTTCTTCTTCTGCTGCGTTCATCCGGATTTTTTTTTCCGGATGTGACTGCATTGTGCCTGTTTACAGCAGAGCTGCGTTCTTGCGCCGTTAGGCCGACACATCCGACTTCTGTGGGCATTTGTTGACCGGGTTAACCTTCCCGGCAAGATATTCTTAGAAATCGTCTATAACATTTATATTCAAAGGCATTTATGCGCTGTTCAGCTTGTTTAGTAAGCGTCCAGGAACTCACAGGCTGTATGTTGCAATGGGAAAGATGCATGTTCTTAAAAATCTGATTTTTGTAGTTCTATCTGTCCCACTCCACAATTTATTCAGTTGTTTGTCTTTGAAGAGCAATAGATATTCGTCTTTTAATTTCTTTCATTGTCTCCCCACTGTTTACCCAAGATATTCAAAATTTTCTACCACCTCCAATTTTTCCTCATTAACATATATTTCTTTCTTCATATTAGTTTGATCTTTCTGCATTTCTTTGGTTTTGCTATGTCAAGAGTTGTGATTTTCACTATTCAATTGGGTTGAGGCTATTAGGTTTTCTAGACCATTCTGTGTTGTGGATAGCAATACTGTATCATCAGCTCATCAAATCTCTGGTATGCCATGACCACCGATATTTAGGGCATCACATAGCTCCCTTTTCATATGTTCTGTGTTTAAGTTCACTAGGGGATACGTTTGTTTGTATAAATAAGATGAAGTACAGCATACCTTTTAGTGTGCATTACATATAACAGTGCATGCAATACATCCTTGCCGTTAAAATATTAACAAAACAACTGAGTGAAACATGAGACCTAACAAACAAGAATGTGCAAGTCTTATACACAAACACTCAAATCAAAAGATTGGGACTGCGTAAACAATAGTGTTGAGAGCCTGACTCGTTTGGGTGAATGTCAGAAGTAGAGGCGTATATAGAAAACAAGGACCAGTTTAATTCAATTATATGTCCCATGCAAGGATAGATGTGGCGAGACAGACATAAATACACGAAAGTCTGGCTGATGTTACAAGCAGAACCAACTATAAGGAGAACAAAGTGTCCATCTTGGCAGATGATAACTACAGAATAGCAATGAGACATTCACACAATTGACATATCAGAGATGTGTAAATCACATTCATTCAAGTGTTCACAAATGGACAAACACTTACCTAAACCTGGAGATGCAGCATTTATCTGGGCTGGTGAATCTGCTGTTGATTGTACGGCTGTCCCTGCACCTGATGGAAGGCCTGCCAGGTTGTCTGTAATATAAATAACATTTACTTAACGTATACCAACAGCTACTGAAATATAAACTGTTAACATTTACTTGACATATACCAACAGCTACTGAAATATATGCTGTTAACATTTACTTAACATATACCAACAGCTACTGAAATATACACTGTTAACATTTACTTAACATATACCAACAGCTACTGAAATATACACTGTTAACATTTACTTAACACATACCAACAGCTACTGAAATATACACTATTAACATTTACTTATATACCAACAGCTACTGAAATATAAACTGTTAACATTTACTTTTATACCAACAGCTACTGAAATATACACTGTTAACATTTACTTAACATATACCAACAGCTACTGAAATATAAACTGTTAACATTTACTTATATACCAACAGCTACTGAAATATAAACAGTTTGTTGTTTTGCTGTTCTTGTGTGTTGATAAAGTCCCTGGTCAAAACGTCTGTATCTGTGTTTTCCCCAACCAGACTGTGTGGTTTATTTGCACTACAGGAAGACAGTTGCGTGTCATGTACAGACTTTGTAATCAACCCCAGCATTTATTGGCTGTTTGTGATTTATAGTTCAGCAGTTTGCCATGGCTTTCTGAACGGCCAACATTCATAACATTGAAATTAATGTCAGGCGACCCGGAGATTTCAAACCCTCAACCCGGTGTGTCATGGAAGTGTCAAGTTGAAACGCAGAAGTCAAAAATATATATGCACAAAATTGATTCTGTAACGGCATTTTAGACCCACTATTCTGTCACACAATTTTAGTCCCTCTATTCTGTCATGCCATTTTAGTCCCAATATTCTTCTTCTTCTGCATTCATCCTGAGTTATTTTTCCAGATATGATTGCGTTGTGCCTGTTTACAGCAGAGCTGCGTTCGTGCGCCGTTAGGCTGACACATCCGACTTCTGCAGGCATTTATTGACTGGGTTAATCTTCCCGGGGGTTTCTTAGGATGTTTGACTCTCACTGTTGTGGTGTTATCCCCCATCCCAGCTGGCCCATATAGAACAGCCAAAGACATCCTGGTCAGCCCTCAAGGGAAGGCAGGGGCAGACCATGGGCATTCCCCGCCATCCAAGGAGGTTTCCATAATTGCAGAGCCGACACACAGCACTCTAGTACTGGGCTCACCCAAGGAATCATCACGCCTTGCACATGGCTGCTTAGCCTCACTTCCGTATATTGGGCCTTCCGTTCACCATAGGCTGTTCCTCCGGAAACCAGAAGAATGCAGTCTGCGGATGACATCCACACAGTGAACTTTCGATTCGGACTTTCCACGTAATGGATTTGCTATCACAGCAATAATACATTTCGTGCCACTAGGACACTTTTTCCACCTTTTATGAAACCCACACAGTGAGCTTTCGATTCAGACTTTCCACGTAATGGATTTGCTATCCAAGCAATAATCCATTTCGTGCCACTAGGACACTTTTCCCACCCTTTATGAAGCCCACACAGTGAGCTTTCGATTCAGATTTTCCACGTAATGTATTTACTATCCAAGCAATATTCCATTTCATGCCTCTGGGAGGCTTTTGTAACCGACATACTTGTGATATGAAGTGTGGCAGTCTAAGTACTTCTTCATGCACCTTTAGATGTCAACCTGAATGTAGTTAAAGTAAGCTGTAGTCAACTTGAGCTTGTTGATGTCTCCATAGAGCTTGTCCTCAAATGAAGCAGTTGTGGTCAAAATATCTTTCTCTGTTCTGCATATATTGGGCACTCTTGCAGCAAATGTTTAGCTGTCATTTTACCAGTTCCACAATTACATTCATCGGTATCTCCTATCTTTACTTTATTGAACAAGTGGTATTTCAGCCTGTTATGTCCTGTGCGGAGTCTGAAGATTGCTACTTGTTCTCTTCGGTCGAGTTTGTAATATGCATCATCCTTCTGGTGGCCTGGATGCTCCGATTCCCATTTGGTTCTATAAGTGCTTTTTATAAACTTCTTTGCCTCATTATAGGTTATGTCTATGTCAGGCTGTGGTAGTCGTCTGCCCTCTTTTGCTAGTCTATCAGCCTCTTCATTTCCAGGTATACTGCAATGTGATGGGATCCACTGTATTACAACTTTTTTGGATTTCTGGCATAGATCATGGAGTGCTGCTCTTAGGCTGGCTAGTTCTATGCTGTTTTTGCTATTCAGTATTGAGACAGCTGACTTTGCATATGTGAAGATAGCTATTTGCTTCTCTTTATTTTCCTCCATCAAGAGCATTTCTGCTGCAGTTTTCAAAGCCTCTACCTCTGCTTTGAAGTTACTTGAAAATTTTCCAGTTGCCACTGACTGTTTTTTTCACTCCATTTTTTAAATTTAGGAGAATTCCTCCTCCTCCATTTTCTATTGAATTTTTGGCTGATCCATCTGTATATACATGAGTCCAAATACTGCTTGGGTAATGTTCTTTTATGTAGTTTAGGGTTATTTTTCTTCTTTTGGTTTCATTCTGAGTGTTCTTTTTCTCAATACCAGGAATGTTTTCTATCATCTCAGGCAGTTGCTGCTATCTCCAAGCTGGGAACTTTTGTGCATTGTAAATGGGTTTGACTGTTGATATGTTAAGGATGGGATCTGCCCTAATCTTTCGTTTTGCAGTTTCTACAAAGTTGCCACGCTTCAGTCGTCCCTTTGCAAAACCATTAAACCTTTTATACATAGGGTGGTCTGTCAATCTTCTAAATTTTTCTGCTTGTTGCTGGGCTCTACTATCTCTTCTATCCTGCATTGGCTGTAAACAAGTGATCTTTTCTAGTTCATTAATAGGCGTTGTCTTCAGGCTTCCAGTTATGATTCGCATTCCTTGATTTTGGACTCTACTTATTTTGTTAGGAGTCTCTGTGGCGAAGTGGTCAAGCCGTTTGACTCGTGCTCCGAAGGTTGTGGGTTCGATTCCGTGCCGCACCCTTCGGTTTACGAGTTAAATGTTTCGGAGACTCCTGTGGGTCATCGCTAAAAGCTACGGAGTTGTGCTTTGTGCGACGCTTTCCGCGCTGCGGAAAGAGACCGAGCCATATGGGATAAAACCCGGTGCGATGAAGTCGAACCTGTCGACTTTTAAGCGACTTTTTTTTTATTTTGTTAAAGTTTGACTTAGCTGCTGCTACCCAAGCTGCAATGCCATATTCCAGTACTGGCCTCACCCGTCCAGTATTGTCAGCGTGTCACAAATAGGGATAGAGAAACTCGGGTTCAGACAAGCAGAATAGTGCGAGCACAGATAAGACAGTGTTCGATTATCGTCGTTATACTTTATTACAATATCTGTCATCTGGCGAATAATCGTCTCGCACAATGGTTATAATATTACATTCACAGTATATAAAGCATTCAAAATATCTATACACAACATCATCTGTCTATCGTTAATAACTTAAGGAATCTAAGTAATATGGTCTATGTGTCTCCTAGAAGCTACACCCTCTCCCGTCAATGTGCAGTGGCCGTCTGCCCTCTCAACTCTCGTCGGGTGGACACGGTGTGCTTGCCCCTTCGTGCACCTCATGGGGTTTCACCCTTTCACGCTTCTGGCGGGTTCTGCCTGGGCGTACTGCGTAGTTGGACGTCTGACTCATCTATCTCAATTGTTCGAGTCTCTGTTATTCTCTCCCTTATTCATCCCCTGTTTCTATGTTTCTTCTCTATCTGTATTACGTCCCTTCTCTATTTAAGTGAGACCTTGACAAGTATATAACTTCTTGAGAACTTTCTCATCTGCTCCCCACGTTGTACCAGCAAGCTTTTTCATGATTGTCATTCTTTGCCTTGCTCTTGTTCGATTTTTCTCAACCTGTGTCTTCCATGTCAGGCGACGATCAAAGGTGACTCCTAGATAGTTTGGATTTTCTTCATGGCGCAATATTTTTCCATTCAATACCAGCTTAGGTTGCTGAGTTTTATTTGAGAGTGAGAACACTGTGCATGTTGTTTTCTCCTCACTTATCTTCACTAGCCATGATTTTGACCAGTCCTCTAGCACTAATAAGGCTTGCTGTATTCTGCTGTTAGCTGTACTAATATATTCTTCAGATATCCATATGGCTGGGTCATCTGCAAAGGAGGATGTGTGTATTCTGGCTGGAAAATTTTCTGTGATGTTATTTATATATGCAAGGAATAATGTTGGTGAAAGAACTCCTCCTTGGGGGACACCTTGCTCCAACAGCATCATTTAGCTGGTTTGTCCTTGTACTTTTGTCCTGACAGTTGTGTTCTCAAGGAAGTGGCTGATCCATTTCTACATTTTCGCACAAACATGCATTTTTGCAGTTTTACTTTCAGTCCTTCCTTCCATACTTTATCAAATGCTTTTTCTAAATCTATCCAGACCGCTAGTGTGTGCTTTTTCTCTTGGAAGGCATCCTCTATTTCCTGAGCTGTATAGGTTATTTGATCTTCAGTGGATCTGTACTTTCTGAATCCTGCTTGGTGTGGTGTTAAGAGTTGGTTTTCTTCCAGATGCCATGTTAGCCTGCCACTTGTTTGCTTGTGTTCGTTGGCTTGAGCTCAAATGCAAAGTCCTGTATGTCGGATGAAGACATCCTGTTGTCCAACATCAGCGTGATGTCATACAGGACCTGAGGTTTGCATGAGTATCCGTTGTCCCATGTCTGGCTTATTGGTGTGCAGACTGGTGGTTCCTCGCCGTACAGGCAGACACTCTTCGACTTTGGAGGAATCGGCGATCTTACTGACTTTAACCAGGAGCCCGAACGGACCTGTTGCCCAGGACGCGTCAATAGGTCTTGGCCAGTATATAACCCAGCCCTGGTGCTTTGGAAACACCTCTGCGTCCCAGCCTGCCACTGATAATGCGTTCCATTAATTTTCCTACACAGCTAAGTAGACTGATAGGCCGATAGCCATTTTGTTCTTCCAGGTCTTTTCCTTTCTTTGGGACTGGTATTAGTATAGCTTCCTTCCATGCCTGAGGGGCTATTCCTCTCTTCCAGCTGTAATTTAGGACTGCTAGTAGTTTCTTTTTTGCCTTAGTGCCTAGTCCTATTAGCATTTCATTTGTGATACCATCCTTTCCTGGTGATTTCTTCTTTTTTAGGGTATTCATTGCCTGTTCCATTTCTTCCATTGTTAGATTTGCCATCATATATTCTGCTGCTATCTCTGTATTACTATGATGTATCTGTTTGTCTTTGATTGCTTTCTTCTGTTCGGTTGTAATATCAATGTGGTTTGCACTGGCATAGTGTTCCATTAGTGCATTTGCAGCCTTTTTTCCCTATAAGCAAGGCATTTCCTTGTTTAATTGTTATTTGTTTGTTTCTAGTTCCTTCATTGTTCATGGCTTTCACTAGTTTCCATCCCTGTCAAAGTTCAGGTTTTCTGTATCTTCCCCCCAACAATCTCTTGTTGTTTGATTTACTGTTCTTTTATATTTTGCTGAGATGGCTTTGAGAGAGATGTTTGCTTCAGTTGTTTGTTCTCTCTCTGCTGTCTTCCTGGCATCTTCAACTTTGTCCTCCAAAATTTGTAGTTCTTCAGTCCAGTATGGTTCGTAATTTTTCCTCGTTCCTCTTGGAATAGACTCAGTGGCCGCCTGTATTATTGCTCTAGTTAGACTTTCCACCATTTGCTTCATATTGCCATATCGTGTATTTGTTTCCACAATATTTGTCTGTTAGTATGGCAAATCTGTCCTAATCTGCACGTTTGTAATTCCAGCGGGGCAAAGGCTTTTGCTCCTGTGGAACATACTCCATATTCATTACAAGCTTGATTGGTCTGTGGTCACTACCTGCTAATTGGTCAAGCACATGGCGATCGATTTTGTGGAGGATGTCTCCTGTGCAGAAAGCTAAGTCTGGAGTAGAAGTGGTAAGCCATCTTCTGGAGTAGAAGCTCGGTGTGTCGTCCGCTTTGTTGAGTAGATGGAGATTTGAGTCTATTTCCCAGTCCTCCACTTCATCTCCACTGTTGTCAGTATCTGGGTATCCCCATCTTTCTGAACGGCTATTAAAGTCTCCGACAATAATGCTGTTTGTGTCAGTTATTTTCATGCTTGAGAGTGTAAGGTCCTTATCTGCTGGGCTATACAGATTATAAATTCTTATTTTCACGTCCTTTATCATTATATTAACACCTATAATTTCCATTTGGTTGTCAGAGATCACAGATACTTCACTGCAAGGTATTGTATTTTGTGTAAGTATTAGAACTTCTCCTTTGTGACCTTCGCGGTCGAAACGTGTGGCCTGATATCCTCTGACTGAGAATTTGCAATTGGCGTTGAGGTGTGTCTCTTGAATGCATGCCACATCTATTCTATCTTTATGAAGATGCTTTGTTAGGAGACTTTCTTGTTATAAACTCCTTCAGCATTCCACTGTAGTATGTTGAGTGTCCGGGGTGTTTGGTCAATAGCTCTTATCCTACTCCTCTGTGCCTTGACTCCACAGCACAGGGGAAGGTGACCAACAGTAGTCATGGGTGGACCCCCTTGAGGCAGGGGCCCGGCACTATCACTGCCTGATGGGACTTCGCGGGATTAGCACCATAACGATTAATTTTCATCTGTGGCATCATGAATTGATTGTTACGTTGCACTACTTTGTCAAGCCTGTGGCTCAGTACATCCGATTTCGACAAGCATTTTTTGGGGTGCTTTCCCTAGCCTTTGACTGTCCCCAGTCTACCTACAAGGCAGCAGGTTTGTGTGTCTCTTAGTCTGGTTACTCTCCCTTGACCTGTCCGACATGGGTGGCCCTACCAGTAGCTGTGCTACAGTCGGCATAGCTCTTGGGGTCATTGGAACACTCAAGCCCCTCTACCTCGCCACGGTGGACACACAGCAGAGGGGGTCCCAATATTGTCACACCATTTTAGTCCCACTATTATTTTATTTGTAATTCTTGTAGTTGTTCATGTTTCTGATCCTATTTTATTTGTAATCCTTGTAGTTGTTCATGTTTCTGATCCTATTTTATTTGTAATGCTTGTAGTTGTTCATGTTTCTGATCCACACAAAAGTACCTCGATGTGGACCACATCCACCTGAATGTGGATCACACCCACCTGAATGTGGATCACACCCACCTGAATGTGGATCACACCCGCCTGAATGTGGATCACATCCGCCTGAATGTGGATCAAACCCACCTCAATGTGGATCAAACCCACAAGGCCCAGGCAGATAAGCAAGCATTTAGCCACTATACCACCGCTGCTTCCGAGGTCAGAAGTAAGCAATTTTGTTTTTAAAAGCTGTAACTGTACCAAAGATCAGACATCAATTAAACAAACCAAATGTTTAGCTGTACCAAGGAACAGACACTTACTTTCTATGTCTGAGGTCATCTCTATGAGCATAATCATGGCCTCGTCCAGCTGCAAAGTAATGTCGACAAACTTGTCCTGGTCACAATCTTCGGATTTCTTAATCCACGCTTGGGCACACCCTGCAATCTGTACATACAATCATGGAATTACTTTATGAATCAACTACAGTGTTTACAATCTCTCCTGAATAAATCAACAATACAAGAACAATCTTGAGTGTTCACATTGTATGTTTTTTCTTTCTCACTCTCTTCTCACCCCAAGTACTTTTACAGCCACATGTTTGTACTTGGTAATGTTACACTTGTATACAAAATAATCTGCTATATGCAAGACAGGAGGCTGTGAACAAATGTGACAACCAAGGCCAAACAGCATGGACTATGTGAAGAATCGTCCCTATCTTGTTTATCATAGTCTACCAAGCACAATACACCTCTCTCTTACGAACACTGACATGGTTGTACTATACAGGTCAGGCTGGAGTGGGAGGTAACAAGCGAACAGATCTGTTGGCTTGGAGATCTGCATGGCTGAGAGGTTTCACACACTCAAACTGAAACTGTCTCGTCTGACTGTGATGGAGTTGGTTTATTGCACACACCTTAGTTTAGTTTAGTCGGCGGATCAACATCACGGCACACAGGGCACCATAAGTGCTCCGTTCTACTCCTAACTCAAGCCTGAGTCCGGAGAATCTCAGCTCGGTGCATGAACTCCATAGCACCGGCGAGGATCCTGAAATACTTTGGGTAGATTTTAACTCAAAATTTTGCCCGGGCAGCTCTGTTAGGCTACTCTTTTTTGATTTCCATCTGCCAAGGGAGTTTTTACGTGTGCAACAATACACACGGGCGTCCGATCTCACTACCCAGAGACCAGGGGAAATCTTTTTACTAGAAGTCCAAGTTAAAATAATCCCAGCCCTCACCGGGGCTTGAACCTAGGACCTCGAGCATTCAAGGCGGACACCATACCTCGAGACACTCAGCCCCCTACCCTAGCATGTGTGTGGGCTTCACACAAATCTGTTGACAAGAACTCCAGTAATTGCAACACTCATCACAGACAAGGCAGATATTTTACAGACTAATTATGAATGACCACTAGATGAAGACACAATAACAGATTACCTCTAGTTGAAGACACAATAACAGATGACCACTAGTTGAAGACACAATAACAGATGACCTCTAGTTGAAGACACAATAACAGATGACCACTAGTTGAAGACACAATAACAGATGACCACTAGTTGAAGACACAATAACAGATGACCACTAGTTGAAGACACAATAACAGATGACCACTAGTTGAAGACACAATAACAGACGACCACTAGTTGAAGACACAATAACAGATGGCCACTAGTTGAAGACACAATAACAGATGGCAGCTATAGGAAGACAATAACAGATGACCACTAGTTGATACTCCAGCTGTTATACATATCACCATCATCATCATGTGTACTGCCAACTGTAGGTGTCCATGTCTGTCTGTATTAATCCTTGCTGTTTCAGATCAACTCTGATGACATACCTCCATCCAGCATAATTTGTCTCGTTCTGCCTCTTCTCCGACTCGTTACAAGTACACAGTAAGAAAACAACACAATGAGATTATTTACCTGGCCAACATAAGCACCGAGTGATGCCTGGAGTTTCTGGTGACACTCGTCCAGCTGCATCACTCTGAAGGTCAGCGACTTGCGCAAGTTGAATTTACTGGTCATGTTTTCTTTTATCTCTGGGAATTCTGTACTAAATCTGGAAGATGAAATATAAAACGTAAAACATGCTTTAGTGTGTTCATAACAATTATGTTAAATTATTACAGGCAAACATATAGAGCTTGAAAGCAATGAAGATGAATCGTGTGAATACCTTGGACTGCCAGAGTAACTAACAATGATTGTCTGGAAGAGACTAATGAAACTAGAACATTATAGACAACAATAAGAAAGAGACAAACAACTTATTCTTGTGTCATGTGATGAGAAGAGAGGTGTTGGGGAACACTGAGATACTAGCAAGATCAGTAGGAGAAGAGACAGATGTTGACTGAGAAATGATGGACTGAGACGGGGGCATGGAGGAATATCATCAGAGTTGATCCAGAAGTTGATCAGAGTTGATCCAGAAGTTGATCAGAGTTGATCCAGAAGTTGATCAGAATTGATCCAGAAGTTGATCAGAGTTGATCCAGAAGTTGATCAGAGTTGATCCAGGGCACCAAGGACAGAGATTTGTGGAGACATGAATGCCAATCCACTAGGCACTAGTTGGCAGGGCACAATAACATTTTATAAGCTTGAGAATACAAGCATGCAAATTGACCACTTTGTCATGGATGAAGGTGAAGCTAAACAGTGTAAAAGGTGTAAAAAGTATCCCTTAAGGGCCTCATTAGTTGATGTTGTCGATCTCTTCCGGTTCAATGTGATGTGGACTGCTAGACCGATAGATGGATGCAATAAATATTTCCTGGGCCAAGAGGGCCCTGACTGTCATCGGAATGTATCTATTTCCACATATAACTGGTAGATATACACTCCGACGACTATGAGGAACTTCCAGGCCCAAAAACATTTATTGCATCCATCGATCGGTCTACCATTCCATGTCACACTGAACTGGAAGTGATCAACAAAACATTCAATGCTCATTCCGATATGTACCATTTTTTCACAAAGAACATGCTTTCGGACAGTATTTACAACTCCTGTGCCACAATTTCCACATATAACTGTGAAATATTATTGGTATGTAATTCCATCTTCTCAGCTTCTATATTTTAGTTCGTAGTGTTTAATATATGCTCTATCTAGACCAACAAGCAGCGGTTAGAATAGATGGCGAGACATCAGATTGGTTTGACATCAAGCAAGGAGTCCATCAGGGATGTGTGCTGTCCCCCTATTTGTTTAACCTGTATGCCGAAAATATAATGAGAAATGTAAGAGATGATATAAATAGGGAGCTATATGATGCCCTAAATATCGGTGGTCTTGACATACCAGAGATTCGGTATGCTGATGATACAGTATTGCTATCCACAACACAGACTGGTATAGAAAACCTAATAGCCTCAACCCAATTGAATAGTGAAAATCACAACTTGTATCTTAACATTGCAAAAACAAAGATAATGCATACAGATAAAACCACTATGGAGAAAGAAATATATGTTAATGAGGAAAAATTGGAGGTGGTGGAAAATTTTGAATATCTTGGGTCATTGATTACCAACAACGGTGAGACAATGAAAGAAATTAAACGATGACTATCGATTGCTCTTCAAAGACTAAAACAACTGAATAAATTATGGAATGGGACAGACAGAACTACAAAAATTAGATTTTTAAGAGCATGCATATTTCCCATTGCAACATACGCCTGTGAGACCTGGACACTTACTAAACAAGCTGAACAGCGCATAAATGCCTTTGAATATAAATGTTATAGATGAGTTCTAAGAATATCTTGGGTAAAGAAAAGAACAAATGCATCAATACTTCAAGAGCTGAATATTGAAGAAGGTTGGCTACTAAAGACGATAAAACAGAAAATTGAAATATTTTGGTCACTTGAAACATCACGAAAGTTTAGAGAACAATAATGGAGGAGTATATGCCTGGGAAGAGAGTAAGAGGAAGGCCAAAGAGAAGATGGGTGCAGGATGTGGCGGATGATCTCCAGATGGGTGTATCGGACGCGGGTCATCTTGCGTATGATCGAGAGGTTTTCCGGAAGGTTGTTATGGGAGCGACGTTCTGCAAAGGACATGCTACTGAATGAATGAATGTTTAATATTTTTTTTATTATATCACCTAATGAGGCCCTATGTGAGCAGCATGGTAAGTAAGTGAAGTGACAGTGTTCGTTCCACACATCTGATATTGACTTCTCGTTCGTTCCTAATTAAGTTTAGCAATTATGCCAAACTACCGAATGTCAGTTGCGGCTGTTGTCTTGACATCAACCCGGGGTTGACAATGTGCTTTCATTAATTTTACAATTCATTTGTCCTTCAGACTTTAGGGTTGTCATTTATTTGCAAACAATTACAAACAGAATAGTAATAGTAATACTATTATTGTTAATATTAGCAATGTCAGAGTTATCGAACTTTGTCCTGGGGGGGGGGGGGGGGGGGGTGTGTGTGTGTTGCCCAATTTTGATTTTGTGCGCTATTCTTTGCGACCAACGATTCACTTCCAGTTGTTACCATGTCTTGTTAGATTGATTTATTTGAAACCAGCGTGGTACGACAAAAGGGGAAACTACTCTTGATATTTGCAGTAGAGGTCCTTCTGCTAAGCGCCAAGAGTTTGAGGCCGAGAAACTGTTTTCTCTTGAATTTCTTGGAGTCTATTCACGAATAGTAAGCTAATTTGTCTTATAACTCCTGAAGTATAAAGAAACCTTAACTTTTTATTGCATTTTTGAATCCTCCGTTCAATTTTACATAACTGTGAAGAGCTTCAACAAAACTGAACTGTTTGCTGGAGTTCAGGAAAAAATATTAGTGACATGACCATCATAACACAAAATTCAAGATGGCGGCGCCCATACAATACAATAGTACTAAACTATAGCGGACCTATATTTATTTATTTATAATTAGAACTGGTAATTTAACTACTAAACTTAAACAGAATACAAGTGTCATTTGTAGCAGTAATGTATCTGTGTACTTGTATAACATTTCAGCATTTGACATGACTGAAAATAATTTGTAAAGCCAGTTTTCAGACCCGTCTAAACCTGTAAGGAGTACTTTTTTTCTAAGCAGCGCAGCAGTACATAAGTATTTAAATTTAAATACAATACTGTAAAATACGTTATGTTTTTTAAAAAGTAAGTATTTAATTATTAATTGCTCACTTTTAGATACAGAACAGTTTAGTTTAGTTTCTAAACTAAAAATAGTGTAATTATACAGCAGAAGTAGAAATCAATTATTATTATTAGCGAAAGTGACTGCTTAATTGTGCAGCAGTTACAAACTTATTTACTTACATTAATGCATGATATTTAATCAACAGAAAGCTGGTACAATGCAATGGGTGCATCAATTAATGTGAGTACATTTTTATGAATTGTTCTTTCACTAACGACGAACATTTCACATGACATTTATTTAATATAAAAGGGCAGCTATTTATAACTGTTAATTAGGTCACAGCACATCCTATTGAAAAGTCTTAAAAGTAAAGTGCATTTTTCTTAGAGGCTTGGAGACTCTCATGCTTTGTGCGATGCTTTCAAGAGACCAGCCATATGGGATAACACCCGGTGCAATGAAGTGGATCATCTCGATGCTGTCGACATTCTATCGAAAGAGGAATGTGACTTTAACTTTCCTGTTACCAAAATGCAAGATAAAGTATACATCTAGTCAGGTTTGTTAGCGATGTATCAGACTTTTAATGAATAATAACAATTGGTGGCCATTTTTAATTGTTAATTAGGTCACAGCACATCCTATCAAAAAATAGATAATATGTCAAGTTAGACCTCGCCACCCCGGACGCACGCAATGATTTACGGTACCATGTAGTCCGTTTAAAACTAAACAAGCCACAGTAATAGAAGGCAGAATGTCTCAGCTTCCAATTTATTGAGCCGCGATAAAATCTCCCTCATTACTTAGGACCTCTTTACACTTCCTGGTTCTAAACTACGACAAACAAAAATTCATAACTCCGCTTATATATAATTAAGGTACTATTCGTTGAGATACCGGTCTTGTCAAGCTGTATCCAACTGTTATGATTTCATAAGTAGAAACCCCATTTTAAAATATTCTCTGTTGCTATTATATCTTATTATATCTATCTGTATCTGTAAATTACTATTTTCGGCACTCTTCCGAATGAGGAGAGGCTGGCCGAGAGGCTAGAACGCCGGACTCTCATTAAGGAGACCCGGGTTCGATCCCTCGGTAAGGTGGCGGATTCTTTTCTGTCGGGGCAAAAAGAAAATCCTAACCAGCACAGTTCGCGGCGACTGCACTAGCCAGGCGGCCTTAATTCCTCAGGCTCAAAGACCCCTCTGCCATACACCACAAGGTACTATATTCATATTGGCAGTAAATGACAGTTCAATGACTGTTCCGAATAACGGTCCTAAATTATTTAGTGTAAAAAAAGCATCACTTACTACAGCTAGTAATAGTTATAGTAGCGAGATCCGTCAGTACTGTAAGCATACTTTAACCGGAAGCCATTTTTCCACGCTTGCGCAGAAGGGTTTCGTCGTGTCGACACATCAGGGTCTATTAACATACCCTTTGTATATTTCATTGGATATATTTAAATAACTCGTGACAATAACGAATTACCATCTCCGCTTCCGGAAAAATGGCCATTCTATCATTCTGCAAATAGCCAGCGCTTGAGATCACCTATGTCATTGACATAACAAGTGAATTGCTTGTGATAGAGGTAGTAATTGTATATTTTAAGCTTGAATAATTACTATGACCATGTTGTTTATACTGATTTTCGGATTCTTCATGCAATTTTACATTTATGTGGTGAGTTTAATTGCCATAGTCGCTTTCGAAGTGGTACAAAAACATCGCTGTTGCCGACATGCGTTTGCCATTGAGAATACATGGGGTCGCCACACCACTCATATCTATCGAACATATAATTTATTTTAAGCTTGAATAATTACTATGACCATGTTTTTATACTGATTTTCGGATTCTTCATGCAATTTTACATTTATGTGGTGAGTTTAATTGCCATAGTCGCTTTCGAAGTGGTACAAAAACATTCCTGATTTTTAAAGACTATCTAATAAATGATACATGATATATGTTTAAATGCATACAGGAGAAATCCATTTTATACAAATGTCTCATTATATAAGCAAAGATATAATCTCTCGTTATGAATCTATGTAATTACTTTTAGTACTTTTACGTGGCCAATCTGCAAGACAAAATTTTTTAATTGTTAAAAATCTAATAGTGTAACATGAACCATCAGATTTTAAATTTGAGTATTTACTAATGAGACCACCACCAAAAGATATGCCTTGAGAAACCGGATCTAATGGTACCAAGATGATGCATGTATGTCAATTAGAAGTGACGATATGCAACTTTGAGTGTCGTGATCATTAACGCCGAAATTAATTAATATAATAACTAATTGGCGCCATTTTTATATGCTAATTAGATAACGTTGCATACTATGTAAACAGGATTTAACCCATTATGTGCGTAGCATCCATCCGCATAATACAAGATATTACTTACCAGGGTTTAAAGCTAATATAAAGAATACACTTGGTAATTAATGAATATAATAATTAATTGGCTGCCATTTTTATATGCTAATTAGATAACGTTACATCATATGTAAAAATATATGACATGAGCAGTTAGGCTTCGCTACACCGATCGCAATGATGTATGGTTGCTAGGATGTTCGTGTATGGTTGCTAGGATGTTCGTTTAAAAATAAACAAGCTACCTAATAAGAACATAAATTTTGATAAATTCTGCTTGGCCTTGAGCTGGACACGAAAAAAAGATGTGCAGAGGAGATCTTTTGTCTCAATTTCTGTGTTAACGATCACGACACTCAAAGTTGCATATCTTCGCTTCTAATTGACATACATGCATCATCTTGGTACCGTTAGATTCGGTTTCTCAAGGCCTATCTTTTGGTGGTGGTCCCATTAGTAAATACTCAAATTTAAAAATCTGATGGTTCTTGCTAGTTATAGTAACTAAATATCAACTCTTAAAATGAAAGCCTAAACTTGAATGAGTAAATCTTGACAACGTTTCGCCAAAAGCGCTGGCATAAACTGTTTTAAACAATGCCTGTCCACGTGAAACAGCGAACTCAAACACACGATCATAACAATAACATAAACACAAGCATGCGGCAGGCGGGCGGCGGGAGCACGGCCGTTTGAAATTTCACACACCCTGCGAGATTTATTTGCTGAAACTATTAAAACCATGCGTGTCCATATACTATTTCACAAACGTCAACAACAAGAACATGATATTCTAGCAGCTGTCGGTAGCCACAGCTCTACAAACCTCACAAGTCCAGCCACAGACTGACCAGCGACCGACCGCTCCGACAGACTTTCTGTTGATACTCTACACGCATGCGCCGAGGTAGCCGGCAGTCGCAGCAGTTCACCAACAATGGGAACTCTTCAGGCGAACCCATGCTGGCCACAGCTGATCCCATTATACATCATCATCAAGTGCCTTGCCAGCTGACGTAGGCGTTCATGGCTCTCCATAGATCTCGGTCTTTGGTTAGTTAGTCTTTCCTCTTGAACCCAAAGCGGCGCATAGGACAAAAGTCATGGCTCTCCATGTCTGGCGGTTCGCTGCCACCTGTTGTAGATCTTGGATGTTTGTTTGGCCGTTGAATGAGCCCTCTCTGATGATGGTTCTACGCAGGGTCTCGCTTGGTCTTCCCAGTTTTCTTTTCCCCAACAGGTGACCATATCTGCTGTTGATATTCCTCCATGCCACCGTCTCAATCCATCCAGCATCATTTCTCTTGGTCTCTGCCTCTCTTTCCCTCGAACTTTCCAGTTGTCACGATGTTCTTCAATGCCACTCTTCTCATCACATGACCAAAGAAAGCTGTTTGTCTCTTTCTTATTGTCGTATATAGTGTTCTAGTTTCATTAGCCTCTTTCAGGCAATCGTTGTTACACTGGCTGCAGCCCCAGAATAACTCTTCTGTACATTATGTCCGTCTTTTTATTATGTCGGTATTATCAATTATCATTTCTTCATTTCCTCAGATACAACCATTTCATGTTATATTATTTTACTTCTTTGCAAATCTTTTTATGTTTTCATGCTATTCTTTCGAGTTGTGTTTTATTTCTAGACTATTTCTTTGCATATTTTTTGCAACCACTCAACACCAGAAATATCATCTAGAATCGCACTGGCATCTGGTGCCTTCAATAAACTGTCAAACATCTGGAAGTCAAAGACACTCAGCAAACACACGAAACTTAAAGTCTTCAACTCTTGTGCGATTCTAGTGCTAACGTATGGATGTGAAAGTTGGAAGTCAAAGGTAGTTTTAGATTAAAAATTGGACACTTTTGAGAACAAATGTCTTAGAAGTATTCTAAACCTCCACTGGACAGATTTTAGAACCAATACGCAAATAAGACAAGAGACTAAGCAAGATGTTGCATCCAATTTTATAAGAAAACGCCGTTCGAACTACATCGACCATGTACTCAGAATGGACAAGACAAGACTCCCCAACCAAGCCCTCATATGGTCACCAGTAGGGAAAAGAAAACGGGGAAGACCAAGAGACCCTGCATAGAATCATCATCAAAGAAGACTCATTCAACGGCCAAGTGAACATCCAGGATCTACAACAGGTAGCAGCGAACCGCCAGACATGGAGAGCCATGACTTCTGCCCTATGCGCCGCTTTGGGCTCAAGAGGAAAAACTAACTCTTCTTTTGCAACTCTGCATATGTGACGTATTTCTCTGTCTATTAAAATATATTCTGGAGTATTCTTTGCTTTCTTTCTTTGAGTAATTTTGCTCAAGATTTTATCGGTTATCCACAATTGCTTATTTCTTATTTACCGTCACTGATAATCTGTATATCAGCCTGTCATTCTGGGATAAGTAGCAACCAAATGTTTTCCCCCTCAAAATTTCACGGTTAATTTCTCTTAATTGTTCTCATGTTTTTTCATCAGTTTAGTGTTGTCATCCCGTTCTTGTTTTTCATCTGTTTAGTGTTGTCATCCCGTTCTTATGCCTGAATGTAGTCTCTAGACGGTCTCTGTGATTATTTGTTGTGTATTGTACACGTATTCTTTTTTTTTCTTGCGCTCGCTCGCTTTGAACTCAGGCGTAGTCCATAGACACTACTTCTAGTAGTGCTGGACTGAATTTTGAGTGTGGATTAGCTTTGGGTAGCGGGGTAGGGGTATCCCCTATCAAAGGAGAAGTAAGGCGCCTCCTTCCCTCCGCTAGCCTACGGGACACCCTTGGGAAAGGTGGAGTACCCGTTTAGCCCCCCGATCAGGGTTACGTGAAGCCATGAGTGCAGGTGGTGGATGAAGATGGAGAGCAGCCAACAGATAGTTGTAGGTTATGGTCTCCACCTTCACGACGGTAGGCAGAGGATCTCTATTTTGAGGAGACAATGGCTACGGTCACTGACCAGTATGGTCACTGCTAGGAAGGAAAGCAATGGCAAACTACCTTCTTTACAGATGCCAAGAAAATCATGATGTGTGAAATCATCGATAATCAGAGAAACGGCGTAAATGGGTGCTCCATAGGAGCAGCCTCGCCCGGTAGGGATAGTCATGCGCACCAGGTGACTCCAGGCCGTCAACAGGCTACTAGGTGCAACAGATTAATATCATTGAAAGTAGGAACTTGGAACGTTAGAACAATGAATGCAGATGGAAAATTAGAAAACATCAAAAAAGAAATGCGGAGAGAGAAGATTAACATATTAGGAGTATCGGAAACGAGATGGAAAGGAGCAGGGATAAGGACAGGAGAGGATTGTAAGATTATTTACTCTGGGGGAGAAGAACAGCAAAGAGGTGTAGCCATTATATTAGATAAGCAAACAGCAAATTCTGTCAAAGGATATCATGCTGTGTCAGACAGAGTCCTATTAGTAAAATTAAACGGAAGACCTTTTAAAATAAATGTCATTCAAGTATATGCCCCAACAAGTGAAAGCAGTGAAGAAAGCATAGAGGAATTTTATAATGACGTGGAGTCTGCTTTGAAGAACTGCAAAAAATCAGAAATAAATATCATAATGGGTGATTTCAACGCAAAAATAGGACAGCAAGGCGATGGATGCAGTGTAGGCAACCATGGTTTGGGAGAGAGAAATGAAAGATGATACATACTTGTAGAATGGGCAAAAGAACAAGAAATGGTTTAAGAAACACCTGGTTTAAACAGCATCCTAGAAGATTATGGACATGGAGGAGTCCAGACAGCAGGATTAAAAACCAGATAGAATACATCCTGATTAGCAAAAGGTTTCGAAATGCGTTAACAGTCGTAAAAACAGTTCCAAATGCAGACTGTTACAGTGATCACAGATTAATTACAGGCACACTGAGGGCAAAGTTAAAGAAAGTCAAGTATACAGCAGGAAACCCTAAATATGACTTGTGCAAATTGAAAACTGACAAAGAAATACAAGATAATTTTAACATAGAAGTAAAGAACAAATTTGATATATTGTCTGATCTAGAGATCCTGTTTCAAGATGTAGATGATCAATGGGAAACGATGAAGAATTCAATCAGTTGCGCAGCAGAAAAAAACTATTCCAAAAGTAAAGAAAGTGGGCCGTAAGAAATGGATGACTGAAGAAATTTTACAACTAATGGAAACAAGAAGACAGAACAAAAATAATCCTGCCAAATATGAAGAAATTCACAGAAAAGTGAGAACCTTATGTAAGGAGGCAAAAGAAACATGGCTTGAGAAAAATTGCAGAGAAATTGAAAAACAACACAACAGTAACAATGCGAAACTAATGCACAAAAGAATTCAGGAGCTTACTAATCAAAGAACACGTACATCAGCAGGCTGCCTAAAGACAAAAGATGGAAGAGTCATAATAGAAAAAGATCAGATCTTACATGAATGGTCAGATTATGTGAAAAACCTTTATGACGATAACAGAGACGAACAGTATGATGTCCAAAATAATAATGAAGGACCAGCAATTTTAAAGATGGAGGTTCAGAATGCGCTTAACCATATGGAATCTGGCAAGACCCCCGGTTCAGACAGCGTCACAACAGAAATGATTAATGCTTTAGAAGAATATGGAATAGATAAAGTTACCAGTCTGCTTAATACAATATATGATACTGGAAATATACCTCAGGAGTTATGCAATTCTGTATTTATTGCAATCCCAAAGAAATCAGGAGCCTTGGAATGTGATCAACATCGAACAATTAGTATAATGAGTCACATCACGAAGATTTTGCTAAGAATTATTACCATGCAAAGAGTTAGGAGGAAAATACAACCTGAAATAGGAGAAGAACAATGTGGGTTTGTAGAAGGCAAGGGTACAGTAAATGCTGTGTATATACTGAGAAACATAATCGAACGTTCTATAGAAGTAAACAAAGATCTACACCTTTGCTTTATTGACTACACAAAGGCTTTTGATAAAGTGAGACATGTCAACATGATAAGGATGCTTGAAGATCTACAAATTGATGGAAAAGATCTTAGACTTGTAAAAAACATATATTGGAAACAACAAGCTGCCATAAGAGTTGATAATGAAGTAAGCCAATATCAGCCTATTAAGAGAGGTGTGAGACAGGGATGTGTAATGTCTCCAGATCTGTTTTCCCTGTACAGTGAAAGTATTTTCAGAAATATTGAAGATATGGAAGGAATCAACATTGGGGGACGATGCATCAATAACATTAGATATGCAGATGATACAGTCTTGATTGCAGACAATGAACAGGACCTGCAAAATTTAGTAGATGCGATTGTTACACACAGTGAACAACTAGGGTTAGAATTAAACTGTAAAAAGACACAGATTATGGTCGTCACTAGGAAGGACGAAATACCACAGTGTAATATACAAGTAAATGGGAATATTCTTCAACAAGTGAATAGGTACAATTATCTCGGAACAGTATTAACATCTGATGGGAGATGCCTTGAAGAGATTAGAACAAGAATCGCCATGGCAAAAGTAGCCTTTAGCAAGATGAAAAACATATTGACCAATAAAAAGATGTCAATTGAAACGAGAAAAAGAGTGTTGAGATGCTACATAGAACCTATACTTTTATATGGATGTGAAGCGTGGACAATGAGCAGTCAGGCTGAAAAACATCTGATGGCTGTAGAGATGTGGTTTCTGAGGAAAATGCAAAGAATACCATGGACAGCCAGAAAGACCAATGAACAAGTCCTTCAAGAAACAAATGAAGATCGTAAATTGATTAGAGAAATTAGACGTAGACAGTCACAATTTGTTGGGCATGTTATGAGAAGAAATGGATTGGAGAATTTGGTGACAACTGGTAAGATCGAGGGGAACAGACCAAGGGGAAGACCTAGAAGCAAGTACCTGGATGGCTTGGCCTTGTGGCATGGTCGAGACAGAAACACGGAGCTGATCCACGACTCTGGTGATCGAGTGAGATGGCAGAACAATCCCGCCCACGCTTACCGGCATGGCACATGATGGATGGATGGATGGATTAGCTTTCCCTAATACCAGTGTCCCTCGCCACCAGGCGAATCCACTCCGACTTCAGAGGCACTTGTAATTAACGTCCCCAAGTCAAGGACGACAGGTCAACATTTTAGTCCAACTGTCCTGTGTAGGGGTTGAACCCCTTACCACGGCATCAGCACACCGAATGTTTAAGAACACCCGTTGCAGGTCCGCATGGCCGAATGGATTGATTGGTTGATTGATTTAGGAACCGACATCATAGCATTCAGGACATTCCCATAAGCGCTCCGTCCCCATCCTCAGCAGCCAGCGAAGAGTTCTTAAGCATCCGGTGTGCTGATGCCGAGGTAAGCGGTTCCACCCCTACACCGGACATAGCGAACGGCTAAATATACTTCATGTCCCTAAACCTAGGATAGACTTATATAAAACAAGCTTAGCATACTCTGCCGCTCAGTTGTGGAACAATCTTAGTAGTATAGTATGCGCATTTGCCACCTCAGATTCCGGATTCAATCCGGAATATTTCTTTCTATAACCTCTATGTGACGTCATAGAATCCGGTGAAAATGGATCCGGATTCTAAATGGGGAGTCAAAGGGGTATAACTCACTTTTTGGTCTTATTACATCCCTTTAAAAGCCGGCTCGGGTGGGTGTAGTCGGGGGCGACCGGGCGTGCGTGTGCGTGATCGGGTACATGGTGCGCGGGCGGTCGGTGTTCGAATCCAATTCAATATGTGACGTGGGTGTAAGACATATTTTCGTTGTTAAGGAGGCTTTTATATGGTCTGCAGAGACTATTAGTGGTCTATACACTATCATCATAGGGTTACATGTGGGGCGTGAGTGTGAGTGGTTGTTAGGTTTAGTGCTCGTCCACACGGTGGGGAAGTGGTTGTGGAGTGGGTGTAAGATGGCTCTTCGTTGTTAAGGAGGTGGTTATATGGTCTGTAGAGACTATTAGTGGTCTATAAAACTTTCATCATACAAGGGTCACAGAGATTCAGCGGTTGTATTAGGGTTACAGTGCTCGTCCTCACGGTGGGGAAGTGGCTGTGGAATGGGTGTAAGACGGATTGTCGTTGTTGAGATGGTGGTTATATGGTCTGTAGAGACTATTAGTGTCATCATCATACAAGGGTCACAGATCTTTTAAAAGGAAAACCGTAATAAAGTAAAGATGATGCTTATTAGTGGTCGAGTTGTGTGACTGGGGGTGGTCGAAGGATAGAGTATTAAGAGTATGTGTAAAGGTGGTGACGTGGGTATGATAGATGCCCTGTGTCTATTTGGTCATACCTAGAAGTACACTGGTTGCTGTAGTGAGGTGTCATGTGGAGGTGACAGGTTCGAAGCCCGGTAATTGACCAGGTTAAATACCTATTCATTGTACCGGCTGTATCTCATTTAAGCCGAATTAGGGGACAATACCACTTGTCGTTAATACTCAAAAAGTGTCGTCTGGGCTGTTATCTGTAGCAAGAAAAGGCCAGTCCTTCTTCCAACCAAAGAAACGTCAAAGAGAAATGAAACATGGATTACAACCCTGGCCAACGAAATAAATTTTTGCCTCCTCTTTCTCCTACAGCCATTTTGTTCCTACCAGAAATCCTACTTCTAGGCAGTCAGGCAGCAGTAGACCTGCAAGAGACAACCTTTGATTTGCTTAATGATGTTTCTTCAGATGAAAATATTGACCTTCTACCTAGTAGTCATGGTCCAGCCTCTGAGTCTCTCAAGAAAATTAATGTTTTGTGGAATGAAACATATCCCACTGCCGATTTCCGAAGCTGCTCATCTGGTTCAACAGAGGAAATACAACTGATTAAGGTTTGTATAAATGGTACCTTTCATGCGCATAGTTCCGATGTCTAATTTTACAAGTAGTAGTATGGACCAACCAAAACTGACACAGACTCGTGTGTCGTGAAGACATGTGTTGAGATACGCCTCTTTAGAGTCATTCGTGGTCCATCACTATCACCACCTTCCCGGTCCTTCTCCGCCTTACATTTTTATTATACAAACAATTCTGCTCCCAATAACTTGACACCTGACATGTTCTCCAGCTAGTTTTCACCGCTTACCTCCACACATCCTAACACTCCTGGTTATATAATATAAGCTGATCCCCAGCATCATTCACGGCTGGTCTGGTTGTTCACATTCTGAGATCATTGGTACTATTTTCCCAGCTCGTTCTGTCTATTGTACATTAGTACAGTCACTCTGGCGTTAGTACGGCATCTCTGTAATGATTGCGGTTTGGTTTATGAAGACTTGTCACTACAACATTTTTTTCTGTGTTCCATAATGTTTTACTTTTCAAAGCGATCCTATACAGCCTGTTTTCATGACATTTTCACAACTGTATCATAGTTCATTTCATGCATATCGCAATTATTGTCACGATTTCTCTCTCTCAAGTCGTGGTCAAAGAATGTCGACAGGCGGTTTTTGATGCAAATTACCAGTTCTCTTTGTCTCTCTCCTACTATCTTTATTACCATATCCATCCACCTATCATGTGCCATGGGCGGTCATGTTCTGCCATCTCACTCGATCAACAGAGTCGTGGATCAGTTCCGTGTTTCTGTCTCGACCATGCCACAAGGCAAAGCCATCCAGATACTTGTTTCTAGGTCTTCCCCTTGGTCTGTTCCCCTCGATCTTACCAGTTGTCACCAAGTTCTCCAAATCATTTCTTCTCATAACATGCCCAAAAAATTGTGACTGTCTACGTCTAATTTCTCTGATCAGTTTACGATCTTCATTTGTTTCTTGAAGGACTTGTTCATTGGTCTTTCTGGCTGACCATGGTATTCTTTGCATTTTCCTCAGAAACCACATTTCTACAGCCATCAGATGTTTTTCAGCCTGGCTGCTCATTGTCCAAGCGTTACATCCATATAAAAGTACAGGTTCTATGTAGCATCTCAACACTCTTTTTCTCGTTTCAATTGACATCTTTTTATTGGTCAGTATGTTTTTCATCTTGCTAAAGGCTACTTTTGCCATGGCGATCCTTGTTCTAATCTCTTCAAGGCATCTCCCATCAGATGATATTACTGTTCCGAGATAATTGTACCTATTCACTTGTTGAAGAATATTCCCATTTACTTGTATATTACACTGTGGTATTTCGTCCTTCCTAGTGACGACCATAATCTGTGTCTTTTTACAATTTAATTCTAACCCTTGTTGTTCACTGTGTGTAACAACCGCATCTACTAAATTTTGCAGATCCTGTTCATTGTCTGCAATCAAGACTGTATCATCTGCATATCTAATGTTATTGATGCATCGTCCCCCAATGTTGATTCCTTCCATATTTTCAATATTTCTGAAAATATTTTCACTGTACAGGGAAAACAGATCTGGAGACATTACACATCCATGTCTCACACCTCTCTTAATAGGCTGATATTGGCTTACTTCATTATCAACTCTTATGGCAGCTTGTTGTTTCCAATATATGTTTTTTACAAGACTAAGGTCTTTCCCATCAATTTGTAGATCTTCAAGCATCCTTATCATGTTGACATGTCTCACTTTATCAAAAGCCTTTGTGTAGTTAATAAAGCAAAGGTGTAGATCTTTGTTTACTTCTATAGAACGTTCGATTACGGTTCTCAGTATATACACAGCATTTACTGTACCCTTGCCTACTACAAACCCACATTGTTCTTCTCCTATTTCAGGTTGTATTTTCCTCCTAACTCTTTGCATGATAATTCTTAGCAAAATCTTCGTGATGTGACTCATTATACTAATTGTTCGATGTTGATCACATTCCAAGGCTCCTGATTTCTTTGGGATTGCAATAAATACAGAATTACATAACTCATGAGGTATATTTCCAGTATCATATATTGTATTAAGCAGGCTGGTAACTTTATCTATTCCATATTCTTCTAAAGCATTAATCATTTCTGTTGTGACGCTGTCTGGACCGGGGGTCTTGCCAGATTTCATATGATTAAGAGCATTCTGAACCTCCGTCTTCAAAATTGCTGGCCCTTCATTGTTATTTTGAACAATATATTGTTCGTCTCTGTTATCATCATAAATGGTCATCCCTCAAGGGAAGGCAGGGACAGTCCATAGCATTTTCATAGTCCATAGCATTACTATATCCGTTCAATATGTTTTTCATCATTCTTCTTTGAAATCAGCTGTAGCTTTCACATAATTTCTTATATAAACCACACAAGCGGTTTATTAAAGGAGACCGTGTAAAAGGTCTTTTTAACATAATTCCGCGGGCATTTCCGCTTATACAGCACAATATTTAATGATAAAAATAATTCATTGTGTTTTTCACTGTAAATGGTGAAAGTCGCTTAAGATATTGCGGATTTCATAGTGATGTGTTATATGTGGCAGTTCTTTAACTTTCATTATAAATAGTTATTGTGTTTTGTAACGGTCACTAATAAAGAATTATTATCTGGTGAGTTTTATAACTTTTACACCAAGTGTTTGAAGTTGTGTAAGTTTTTCAATGTGATTATTTCCGGCACAGGTTAAGTTTGCATCAGAACCGTACCTCTCGAAAGTTCATCTCGTTGGCACCGAAGAACGCCATGGTAACTGGCATCATGTAACCAGATAACGTGAGAATTTCAAAATGCGTGTTCTTCTTCTTCTTTTCGTTCATCCGGAGTGTTTTTTCAGATGTGATTGCGGTGTGTCTGTTGTGCGCCCTTGGGCCGAAACCCGTAGGCCAACACATCGACTTTAGCGTGCTTTTTTGACCAGGTAGCATTCCTGGGAGACTCTCACTTTTGTGGTGCCATCTACAACCATGCTGGCCAAGTTAGAACGGTCGAAGACAACGGTCATCCCTCAAAGGAAGGCAGGGACAGTCCATAGCATTTTCCGCCATCAAAGGTTGCTTCCATAGTTGCAGGGCCGACACATAATGCCCTGGATCTGGGCTCACCGAGGGAAATCGTCACGTCCTGCTCATGGCTGCTTTAAATCCTCACTTCAATATATTGGTCATTTCGTTTGCCCCGGGCCATTCCCGCACAAACCAGACAGGTTTGCAGACGGTATCCACTCAGCGAGTTTTCGGACATGTGCTTGTCGTTGCGCCCGTCAGAGCTGTTCCAGGCACGACAGACATTCGGAAAACTACCTAGTCAGAGCTGTTCCGAACAAGAGCGGCATTCGGAAACTAGGTAGTCAGAGCTGTTCCTAGCACGAGAGACATTCGGACGAGACATTTCACTCGGACGTAATTGCGTAGTGTCAATTTTTAGTTTGCCACCCGTAGGACGACACTTCCGGCTTCCGGCGGGCATTTTTTAATGAGGTTAGCCTTCCTCGGGTTTCGAGACTCTTGTTTCGGCTTCCACACAGCAAGCTTTCGCTTCGGGCTGCCACGTAATGGATTCGCAAGACAGGCGTTCCATTTCGTGTCAACGAGACAATTTTCCACCTTTGACTACACTCACTCCATGAGTGTGGTTACAGACTATCGGACGTCTGCGAGACGTGCGACCGAGGTGTTTTTCCACCTTTTGTACTCGCTCACGAGGTAGGCTACATGTGCTGCCGGCTCAGCACCTTACCTCCGTGCGTCTGTGGGCGAGTAACGGTCAGGCCCTTTCATCCGGGGATACCTCATATCCCCCAGCTAAGAGCCATCGAACGAATCTGCACCGAGCATGTAGCGTTCTCAGCACATCATCACAATTTTGATGTAGGTTTGTGTCGGCCAGGCTCTCACTTCCGAGAGTTTATGGCTTAGAGACGTTCAGCCATACACCTCGGATGGGAGCCTTAGAGGTTATGTCCGGACTGAGATTTAGGGATCGTTTGCCTGATTTTGACTGCTATCCTCAGTCTTACCTGCAGAGCAGCAGGTTGTGTCTCTCTTAGTCTGGTCCCTATCCCACGAGCCGTCCGATATGTAGTTTTCACCCATCGGCAAGCACATGGGGTCGATGGGACACGCAAGCTCCCCCACCACGGCAAAGTGGAGACACATCGGGGGAGAGACAAGCATATGACTATTGGCAGGATCAACCAGATATCTATCGGACAGACGGACTATTCACGCACACGCAAGCCAAGAGTAGCATCGCTAAAGCGCGCCCTCCCGGTACAAGGTGATACATGCAAAACCACTGGACGCCTACCGACGAGCTTTCAAGCTACGCCGGCAGGACTGACCGAAAAAAAAGCTATACCAGCTTACTGACTGCAGGCCCACTACTCATCGAGAGAGAGTGGGCGCTTATCGAGACTTTGTCGAACGGTCGTACAAATTTTGCTCTTTTGCCCGCTCAAACCACGACGCTGGCTGCACGATGCGGTTACATTCTTGAAACGCCTGCCTCGCTAACTTACGTTGGCTGGGAAGATCCCATTTTGGTGCACCTCACACAGCCATCCGAGACAACGAACGCTAGACGCGGAACTGATCTAGCGAACCAGACCAGCCCCACATGCGTGTTCTAGCGCTGGAACCAATTTTGACCCCAGTCCTGGGAGCCAGTCACAGAGTCAAAGTCCTGGAGCAGAAAAAAAAGTCCAGCACAACAGTGGAGGAGGCAGAGATAGTCTAATCAACTTGTCTGTGTCTCTCTCTGTCATAGTAAACTAGTTTTAACCATAAATAAACTCGTATGTATCAAGTCAGCCACCGATAACAGGGTGTCATCAGCCTCTCACTACGAGAACGACATGAAAAACAGGAAAACCAGAAAGAGGAAAACAATAACAACATATAATACTGTTAATAAAACAATCACTACAACAACAACAAACTCTACAAATTAATACTACTACAACAACTACTACTACAACAACTACTACTGTCACTACTACTACTGCTACTACTACTACTACAACAACAACTACTACTACTACTACTACTACTACTACTACTACTACTACTACTACTACTACTACTACTACTACTACTACTACTACTACTACTACTACTACTACTACTACTACTACAAACACCACCACACTACTACTACTGCTGCTACAACTTTTATACATATATTTTCCAATGCGTGACTGGATATCTTAAAGACTAATTCAGGGTGTCTGATAAGTGCCTTGTGAAACCGGCTTAAGGAAACAAAGCAATGCTTTAGTACTAAAGGTGTCCTCTAAGTTTGTTTTCTGTAACGACCTTGTCGAGTTGGTTTGGTCTTTGTCTAATATATAGGCATAATATACATACGAGAGACATTGTTAAGAGGATTACTACAAATAAAACCTTCGGCTGACGGTTGTCGAACCCGGGGATCTAAATCGATTTGACCCACCTGTGTGAGCATGATTCCACCAAGCGTCAATGTATCGGAAGGTTAGAATAAATTCTCTCTCTCTCTCTCTCTCTCTCTCTCTCTCTCTCTCTCTCTCTCTCTCTCTCTCTCTCTCTCTCTCTCTCTCTCTCTCTCTCTCTCTCTCTCTAATTACTTCTTGCTATATACTGTAGTTGGTAGCCTAGTTATGTGACCAATCTATTGTCATGTGTTGTTTTTTCTACTGAAATTGTTTGCTGCTAGACACTAATCCGGTCTGTCATAACTTTACCTGGTGTGTAAATACCTAACCTATCAACCTGTCAGCCACTGTCTATATTTCCTTGCGGTTAGTTCAAAGACTAAGGGTGATACCTGTTTAAGAAACACACATTTAGAGAAACCATTTGAACGACTAATAACTTGGGTTATTTTTACTTTCACCCGATATCTAAGGACAAATTTCCCAGGTTGCAATTTACAAAATAAAGCTTTAACTCAATTTTAAACACTAAAAGTGAAAAACGTATATAGTTACAACAAACAGATGTACCATGTATTTATTCTGGGTTGTCGTGTTTTCCCCCAAGCCAAATCAAGGGTTATTGCAGATACTCAGCTGGCATCTATTGTCATAATCAAGCACACGAGCAAGTTTACTAAAGAGATTGGTGTATTGTTGAAAAACACTCTACACGATAGGGCTGAAGAAAGCATTTTTTAATTATAAAATTCTAAGTTACACGTACACTGTAGTTACAGTGTCATATACATATAAAGTTTTATATCAATAAAGTGATTATGATGATTACAGATGAATATGAGAAGTTAAATTATAATAAATTAGTAAATTAGCAAGTATATAATAATTACATTACCACAAATGAATAATTACACACAGTAGATACACTGTTACGATTTACTTTGTTGCGATATACAAGGTGAACTGTTACAAGGAAGTCATTTAACATATTAACAACTATTATAATTACACTATTAGAGGAGCAATTAAATATACAACTACCAGCAGTTTCAATTGTCCACGGTACGATATCGTCATCAAATGTCTGGGGAACATTAACCATATCCCTATTCAATAAAATTCCATCTACTTGAAATTATGCTTCGAGAAACGTCGTCATTGTTAGCATCGACCCGTATCACACCACTACCATCTACAACTCTCTGTTAAATGTACTCTATTTACTATATTTTCTACGCTGTTTTCTGTATTTCATAACATTTCATTCATTTACCTGTCTCCAATTCTGCTTATTTCCAATAAAGACCATATCTGTCGCAGAGTACATTTAACTTTGTCTCGTTTATCAACATTTTCCCATTTCACAACTGCAAGCTTCAAGCTCATAATCTCTGTATTGTTGTCATTTCCACAGTCTGCCTTATTGTTATCACTTTCCTTAAATACAGCTGACAACTGAAGTATTTCTTACCAGGTAATAAATTTTAACTGAATATTTCCAAGGGCTTCAACGGCAACTTCTTTCATTGTCTCAATGTTTGGTCGTTGTCTCAATGTTTGGTCGTTGTGGCATTATTCAATAGATGTAGATTAAGGACATAATAAGGCAAACAAAAGCTATATTTCAGAAAAGGAAAAGTATCTTATGCAACAAGTTATCCCTTAATTTTCTTATTTTTTATTGATTAAATTTACTTTTTTTCAAATATTACTTTTGAAGTATAATTTTTAAAATTTATTTTTAACTTTCATACTAGTGGTGGCCTACGGGTTTCAGCCCAAGGGCGCAAAACAGACACACCGCAATCACATCTGAAAAAACACTCCGGATGAACGCAAAGAAGAAGATATAATACATACATGATAGGTAGATAGATTGATTGATTGCCGCAAAGGTGCTGGGCGAAGCCGGGCCGGGTCCTCTAGTATATATATATATACCTTTTCATCTTCAGTCAGGTCTGATCTAAACGGTAGTGTATCCCATGTCAGTTCTTCTTGTGTCAATTGTGTCGGTTGCTTGCCATCTTCATCAGGCTGCTGCTTGTCCCCGATATGTGTCTTCTTATCACCGAGGTGTTCTCTGTTCCGTCACTGCCCTAGCGTCGACTGTTTGTTTTTGGTTTCTTACATATTTGTCGTATGTCTGGTAAATGTCTCTCCCTATGTCTGATGCCTCGTCTTCTACTTTAATCTTCTTGTCTTCTGTTGGGAAAGTCAATGCTGCATAATTACCTTCCGCTATCTGCAAGTTTCCTTTTTCCCATTTCTGTATGTCCTGGGGCGTGCATTCCTTGACCTCTGGAATGTTGCCCAAGATTAGTTCTGTTGTTGGATGTTGTAAAACTGCTGCTGTTACACCCACAATCAAAGTCCCTGTGTCTCTGACAATTTTCACTGCATCCATTTACTAACGCTGGTCGAACGTCCAACTTTCCGTCATTTATGTAAGCTGAGTTGACTTCTTGAATGTACGCCTTGTCATTGCTGTCGTATATGTCTGTTGCATCTCTGTTCTGTTGTTCGTCTTCGTTGCTACTCGACATGGCATATGCCATGTTGGCATCCTTACTTAGTTGTCTGTCTACACGTCCTGGCCAAGTGGCCAAAGCTGTTACAGCTCCAGTATTTCAGACTGTCTCTGTAGTCTGCGTAACTATTGATTCACTTGAAAGAAAGGTTCTTGATGTACGAGTCATATTAGGGTTCTTGTCGCACATTTACAGCGACCCATGTTGGCGACCACAATTTGCACATTCACTTACTGGCCCTGTTCGAGCTACATTGGCTTGTTTCTGCAGGGCTGGTCTATATTGAGTTGAGTAGTATCTACTCTTAGGTCTGTTCTGCTGGTATTTACTCTTGCTGTATGTCTGCTTTCGATCAGAGAACCTGGCAGATGCTCCTATAATAAGTTTTGGCTGTGCCCCCTCTGCGAAAATCTCCGTGGGCATTATAATCCGCCTCACCCTTGGACTCCATTTCAGATATTGTGGCGCACTCATTCTCGATAAGGAGCGTTGCCATGCATCTGGCACCGCAGAGATAAGTTTATCTCTCAGCATCAAGTCTCTGGGCTTGTCGAAGTCGTTGGCAACGTTAGCTGAGTTCAACCACTTGTCATAGAGCAACTGAGTTTCGGAAACGAAATCCAGGAAGGTCTGGTTAGCCTTCGGAGTCAGCACTCTATATGCCATTCTCAAGCCAGCCTCATCTAAACTGAAATGTGCCAGGACTCTTTCTTTAATATAGTGGTAATCTGTTTGTAGATGCTCTGGGATTACCTCTACTAAGTTCAGAGGCTCAAGCACTAAATGCTTGTGGAAGAGTATCGCCCACTCTTTGGCTGGCACTTTGTAATGGTTCATAAGGACCTCGAAGTTAGTCACCCACGTGGAGATGGAATCCCCTTGTGCATAATTCCTGATGATACCCTGATATCTTCAAATGGGGTCCAACGTTTTGGCTGCCGATTTAGTCTTCACAATTTCCTCCTCCTTTTCATGTTCTAGCATCTTTATTTTCGTGTTACTCTCTACTTCTTCGTCTTTCAATGTTAATTGTAATGCCAGTTTCTCTTTCTCGAAAGCAAGTGTTGCCTCTTGTGCGGCTAATTTCTATAGCTCAAGCGCTTTACGTTCTTTGGCTGCTACTTCTTGTGCCACTAATTTCTCCTCCTCCAATTGTTTAGCTTCTTTAGCTGCTGCGTCTTGTTCCGCTAATTTCTTACGTCGAACTCTCTAGCTTCCTTCTCAAGTTCTCTAGCTGCTGCTCTGTCTTCTCGTTCTCGCTTCTGATATTCACTCAACTCTTGTTTAGCCCATGTCATAAACTCTTTCCCTATGAAACCACACTTCTCACCTAGAGCTATGAAGTCTGCAAATGTAGACATGGTTCTATGATGTTCTACTAAGTGGTAAGTATACTAATATATGTACACACAGATCACTCAAGTGTCGCTGCTGGTCTTGTTATGGCAACGCCGACCATGTGTTGATCCTGCTGTAATACTGTTCAAAATAATAGTAACCAACGGTACTTATCGACAGTTTAACTAACTGACATAACACCTGTGGAGAGAACAATCGTAATGATGAAGGTGAATACATAGAGTAATGGAAAGTGCCTGGCTACTCGGGACCACAAAGCAGAATATACACATAAATCAATAAGAAACAACTTGACCTGTGTATCCCCCGCGCCGGTGTCCCTAGTGACCTGGTCCACTGCTTGGCTCCACTTTCGCTTGCTTCAGGACTCGGTAAGGATCAGCTTGGCTGCACCTCGGTTCCACTGACTTGGACTTAACTGGGTCATCAGGCGAAATGGTGCCTCCTGAACAGCATTGTACTTACAACACAACATACTACTGTCGAATCGTGGAAAACCAATCTGGAGTGAATACTCAATGTTGACTAGTTTACGCGGGCACTATAGTGCATGCAGCACATGAAGACGGCCCTATAATGTTATTCTTGTGGTAGGATGCCATAATGTTTCTGTATTTTTCATATTTGTACTATCTTGATATTTGCGGTATTGTCACTTATGCGCTATGCTTAGTTCATCACAAATCGTAGTGTTGAGTAGTGACCAAGGTTCTGTTGTTTGTCTTGCTGCTAATCAAGTTTGTAATTACTGTTCACTTGTACTACTAATATTTCTTGCTGGTGCACATTGTATTATTATTTCCGGCTTCCAGTTCCCGATTCAGTTCTCCACAATGCCTTGACTGTCTACAGGCTTATACTTAGCCCTCCTTTCCTTATAAACCTTTGAAGAATCGGCAGCTGACTGCCACATTGATATATCATGTTGACTTATAATACTTATATGATGACAACTCACTTTCACAACATCACATGAATCACAGCGGCGCACCTCTTTTCCATGTCAACTTTCAATGTTATTTGATACTAATCACAGTTCACTATTTACCTTTCAATGTCCTTTGCTACTAATCATAGTTCACACTTGAACTTTCACACTAATCATAGTTCACAATTTAACTTTCAGTGTTCTTTGATCCTAGTAACGACTTTACTGAGCTGTTGATTATCGCTCTCTGCGGATTAATTTATTGCTTTTATGGCGTTAACCTTGCCAAGTTCATAATTCATACGCTTCTACTCTGACTTTTACTCGTAACTCTTTCTACCGCCTTGTTGCGCATCGCTCATTGTTGCACTCCTTCCTTATTTCACACCAATCTTTGATATCACAAAGTATATTCTAGTTCACAATTAATACACTGGTATATTTGTAGCTTCACACTGTTACCGGCCTTCCACTAGCCGTGTTCTATTGTTTGTTGTTAATCTAGATCTATTACTAGAACTTTCCAGGCTGATTACTTCTTCTTTTGAACATCACTCACTCTTGCCTGGTCCTCCTTTCCCAAGGTAACTCTCCGTCACGGCCCCCATGGTTGCCAATGCATCTGTAGGTGTGTAGCATGATGAAACAGAACTCCCCATTCCCAGCCCGACACATTCATAAGAATACTTCCGATTTAAGTGGCGTTTCCAAATAGAAGGACGATTCTTGGAACTAGTATGTTCTAGAACGAGTTGGGGGAGGGCAGCGGTATATGCGCTTGTCTTTTGATTGGTTAATAAGTAATGAGCCCACGCTATTCCTGGGCCATATTTTAAAATCTAATTAGTTGAGCGGGGATTTCACCGGGAGCGGTCGCTAGTGTGATGTGATGACCCAACAATGCCCTTAAAGATTCAATAATATATTGTTCTCTGGACAACAGGTACCACTTTAAAACATACTTTGATGTTGTAGTTGTGCCTAGTGAACGAATGAGAAGAATATAAGAGTATTTTATGAATAAAATGTGAAAGTGGAAAACCTAACTTCTGTGCGCCAGTATTCTGGATACTGCTTCTTCAACCTTGACATGTCTTTCACGCTGTATACTCCAAGTGCATATCAATCCCTTGTTGTGACTGGATGCGTATGCATGATGAATGTATAGTACACTCATGCAAATTCGCAAACCCAAACCCCTTGTGCATTCTTCATGCCTAGGATGACTCATTCTTAAATCAACTGTACCTTCGCTCTCGCGAGTTAACATATGGCAGTCTGGATTGGAATGAGTGATGTAAACATGTACAAGTTCCTTGGTAAAACGCTGAGAATGTTGGAGTGAGTGAGTTGGTGATTTAATAAATAGCCTCTCACATCTAGTGGAAGGAAAGATGCCTCAATATCCATATGTAAACAGGTTGTGTGTGGCACGCCAGAATTGCTAAGTCCATGTGATGCCTGGTGGCTATAAGCTCAAGAGAATTAATATAATTTCTCTTTGAAGTATTATACTGGTACCTCTACTGTTGGATGGTTCATATAAACTAGTTCCTAAGAGAACCATAGGTGTGTGAACCTGTGTCTTAGTTGGCTGAATATAATGTATGGCTCATGCAAATTTACAGGGACTAAACATGTTTTCTCCATATGTGCTTTGGTGCATATGAGAACCATTGCTATGCAATTGAGCTTCTGTTACCTACTGTAGTAGACATGAAAATTACTCAGTGGGGAAAGAGCACATGATGATGACGATGATGTACCTGTGAGACAAGTCTGGTGGAAAGGGGTGAGGTCTGGCATTGCTGTGTAAGTGTATATGGAATAGGACATTCATGCACCAACATGACAGCCATTGGAATGGATGTCTGGTCTGCTAATTTGGTAAATGCCATTAGTTGATACATAATGCAGATTGCAGTTGTAAATGCCTATTTTCCATTTCCCTTCACAATGCCTGTCCCATGTTGCTATGTCACAATGATTGCCGTACTGTGTCTGGTCCTCCAGGTCTACTGTGGTTCAAACATGGTGGAACTTAGACCACATAAATGCTTGTAATTGTGTTAAGCTACCCTGTCTCAGCATATGGTCTTGTGATTACCACAGTGCATCACTGTGAAATTCACTACATCATCAACCTTAACCTTCCCCATCTGTGTATGTTAATGTATGATCACATCATCTTTTAACAAATGTAAAGAGATGTTGTGCCATTTTGTATTGACAGAGAACAGGAGGATGGAGGAGAGGCTTCCATATATCATCTGGGACAACTAAACAGAAGTCCTAGATCCAGAAGTGACTCCCTATCAAAAGGCAGGAAAATCTAAGAAGAATTTTCTCTCAGCTCTCAACAGCTGAATGCACAAATGGGAGCAAAACACAATCTGAAGCACTACAAATGTGGTGAACTGGACAGTGATCTTTGAGTCAATCAAATGTCATCTGAGAACTAAACAACAAGTCTATGGTGGTGAACCTCATTCAGGACGTCTGGTGAAATGACTGGGACAATGGATTGTTTGGCTAGGACTTATCTTAGTTAATCTCCAGCCTGGTGCTCACACAGTGTTTCAGAATGAAGACTTGTTAAGTACGTGAGATAGACTGAGGAGAAGGAAGAAGACTGGGACATATTTGTATCTTAGATCTTCCTCTACAGGAAATGTAGAACAGATTCCTAAGTCTCAACTTCATGAACAGTCAACTCACCAGTGAAAGACAAGGCTGTAGCTTTTCTTCAAACTGTGACAGTAGGGGATAATTAGTCAGACTTGGAAAATCATGATGGGGGAAAACTGCAACCTGAGCTTGTCCAACACCCATCATAGGTGCTAAAAGGATTAAACAGACCAGTGGAGCAGAAGGTCCCTATGCTTGCCCCAGGTTATGGCTTATCTTGGTTTTCCCTCATTAACAGTGGAAGAAGAGATAAAAGTCAATGGTGTAGTGGTAATTAGAGAGGAGAGGTGGAGGAGAGTTTATTATTGGGTGGTGGAGTAATGGGGAGGTGGTGTATCATGTTTATCTACATGCATGTGGGACATATTTTATGCATTTTCAATGTATGTATTGAGGTGTTGACATGCCAGCAGATGGAACAATGATCATCACTAGACTCACCATCAGCTCAATAAATTGTGTATTTGATGAAGCAGTGTTTTAAGTACATGTCCCCAGTGAATTTCTTGTACAGTTGCTGTCAAGTATTGTATCTGTGACTGTCTTAAGTGCTGTGGTTGGTTATACATATTGTGAAAAGTCCTGTATAGATGTTGTCAAGTATCTCTTATGATGTAAGTCTTGTACAATGGCTGGTGTACACAATTCCTTGTGAATGTATGTCCCACTTTTGTCAAGAAACTGTCATGTAGATGTCTTGTCCAACAGATGTAATGTACAGTTATTGTTGAGTTTGCCTACAAATAATTGAGTCCTACAGTCCCAAAGCAATTGGACAAACTGATATAGGTCACAAAATGACAAAATATATAGGAGAAGATCTATGTGACGGACGAACAGCACACTGGCAACATTATGTTGAGTGAGAGGGATCCTCAGTTGTACAGGCGCTAATAGTTCAGATCTTCTCCTTGGGTGAACTAGTTACTTCTTTTATAAATTTATGTGTAGATACATAGTAGTCTCACAGTGGGGGTTTGAGCCAAAGGAAGGTGGTTTTCCAAAAAGGCTATTGCGGGAATGATTAGCTCATTTGAGTGACCTCTAGACAAAACGTGCTAAATCATATCCTTTATCTTGTTATTTATTATTCAAGATATATCTCCAGAGAACACTACTAACTAGGTCCTCTGGCAACTCAATCAAACATGTCACACGGGGTATGCTGTAGCTACACTGGCAAACTAAGCTTGAATGCGTACTCGAATACACTGAACCACTACGACTTTCCATGTGCAAAACATGCGCAACAAATCTCTTAATTTCTTCACAAGTTCATGCGGTTATACTCTAGCAATTAACCTTCTTACAACCCATGGTACTGGGTCGCTACCAACCCTCAGCCCCCTCATCTACGCCGCTAGCCTCGCTCTCCGTGTGGTTGTGTGTTCAATGGCATGTCGTGTGTACTGACACCATCCTGCTTGTTGTATCAATGGTCCCGGTAACCAAAGGTGGTTCTTTTCCCCTGCTGTTCAATCGTTGGTTTCTCCTTCATAGTCGAATCTCTGTCCACATCTTCATATTAGCACGCTGGTCTGTCGATTTCTACGATGTGAACATGACTGTTTCTCGGCAGACTAAAATCTCTACTGTCCGCTAATTGTTTGCCCCACACATCACGTGGCCTCAGTCCAGCTATTTTATTGGCTATCTTTAATCGCTCCGTGGTGCATCCCTACCTCTGGCTGTCTGCGACAATTCATCACTCGTGCTAATTTATTTACGTTACTGTCAACCTGCCATTCTGTACACTTGACTCATGGCAGAAGTGTTAGGTCCATCATAGTTTGTGGCTCTGAGTGCATGGAGAAATAGGTGGCCAGTCTCCTGCTCTCCCGTAGTGAATGGCGAGCCCAGGCTTCGATCCCTTGTCCGACCTAGCTCACTGCAATGTCAGCCCAACGCCCTTACCATTGCGCCACCGAGTCGCTGTAATGAATCCATTTAATTCTGATACAAGATTTTTCTGCACCTTAGAACAGGGAATAACAGATTATGCAACCCTATGTAAACAAAATTCAAGATTGGTGTTTCAGCCATGTGCACATGTGGTTTGGCGTCGCAGACAGCAGAGCACATACTCAAAGACTGCCCAAACTACAACATACCCAGGCATACCTTCTGGCCTAGAGAGACAACAGTGGAAGAAAAACTCTATGGACCGCTGAGTGAACTAAAAAAGACTCATACATGAGACAACATTGCAGTTATATATGTATTTCAAGCGAATGAAAGAAGAAGAAGAAATGATACACAATCAGCGTGGCTGAATGGATAGGAGTGCTCGGTGTTAAACATCCCACCAAGGTAGCGGGTTCAACCCCTACACCGGTCAGTTGGACTAAAATGTTGACTTCTTGTAGGGTTCGCCTGATGGCGAGTGACACTGGTAATAGAGAAATTTAATCCACACCCAAAAATCAGTATACCGCGGTAGAAGTAGTAGCACATTTATGGACTACACATGAGTTCAAAGCGGGCGTACACCAAACAAAACAAACTAATATACATTCTTTCATATGTTTCTAAAACAATGTCAAGGTTGCAGTGTGCTACTTTAATATATGTGAACTTTCACCTGTAGCCAGTGTCTGAGAAGATGCAGACACATGTTCGTGGTTTCATTATTTACTTTCACAGTGGGAAAACATTTTCATTCACTGAAACATACAGAATGACGAACTAATGTAACAAACAAACACAAACGCACTTATAAATTGTGCATTAATTCAAAGCTCATGCATGAAATTGTACAAAAATAGACATTTATTTGTTTATAGACTTTGCAAAAGACATTAACACAGAACAAGTTTTTAAACTTGCCAACAATGAAACAAATTAAAAACATTGCATTTAACCAAACCGGAAGATACATATTACACCAGTATATTCACTTGAGCGCAACGGCAGAATAGGAATATTATATAAGGCAGGGCATTGAAGGGGGAGGAGGAAGAAGAGAAAGAGAAGCCTGACATTTGGAATGTTTTTTTAAGGAGCTTGAAATAAACATTCTGACTTAGACATACACCGGTGGAAGATAAACTCTATAGACAACTGAGTGAATTAAAAAAGACAGTAAAGTTTAAACAAGACACAGCATTGCAGATGTAGAAAATACAATTCAAGCGAACAAAAGATGATGTCTGGAATGTTATGCAAGGTCCATGATAAATACTCTCCTACTTTAGAGGAGCTACACAGGATGTTGAGGGTCTTGTTTTATTAATGCACATACACCTTGGTATTTGACAACAGTGAACAGACAGCATCTATGAGGGCTTGGCCATACAACAATATTACCACAAGACCTTGCCCCACAGAGCTCTATAAATCTGTTATGTCTGAATATTTTCACATAGTAATAATACTCCAGTAAGTATGCAAGAGGCTCCATTAGGGAATAAAGAGAAGAATGGAATCTAGCAACAGCAATCTTTTTAAGAGATAAACAAAAGCTTCCACAGAAACAGATCTGTTGGCTTGGTCATGTAGCCAGATGATCACAAGGCAGTGCCCCAGACAGCTTCAGAACTTCACACGTGTATCATACAGTAATGCTAGCTAACTAGTACAATCAGAAGAATGGAATCTGGAAGCAGCAATATTTGGGAGGCATGGACAAATAAAATGTGCCACCAGCACTCATGACGTGTAGGGTGACCAACACCATACTCATTCAGCTGATTGTATCTGTTGTAATCATGACCTTTTCTTGCCTGCGGCCCTTGTCTGACAGAATCAGTCTGATTGTTGTGGGGTTTGTGCTGGTCTGGTAGCATACCAAAAAAAAAAATCACCAAAGAATCCGCAAACTGGGGCAGTGAACACACCATCCCTGACATCAGAGCCCAGCTGGTGCCCATGCTTAAAACCTTCCAGCGGATTGAAGTGGACCACGGCATGATCTTGATGTCATCCAAACTGCACACAAAAACCTGTCCAGCTGGTTACCGCTGGCTCTGAAAATCAAGCAGTATATTCATTCATTTGTCTTTCCTCTTCTACATTAGACTACAGAGATAACTGTGTGGCCCTATCCATTCTTTCCTCCTCTACCCTAAAATTTAGAGGTATGATGAGCTTATTCAATTGACCCTCTTCTACCCTAGAATGTGCTGGGGTCTGAACACAATTTCAGTGTCGTAACCTACAGAATGTGTTGGAGTGCACACAATACAGAGGCATTTCCCTTTTAAGTCATACTGGGAAAATAGTTTGCAAAATTCTAGAAAAAGATTATGAACTATACTGTTAAAAAAAAAAAAGAAACGCATAGCTACCGAAGGCACACACAGTCATAATTTTGACATTCAATAACTTTTTCAATTTAATGAGTTAATTGTTCAAATTGCACACAAGATTGCCTTAGGGTTCAGCCAATCAATTGACAGTCGTTTTGCATCTAGGTCACGAGTTTTTTGGCGTACAGATTTTTCCGTGAGTATGGTGACCTCCTCCTGCATCGATCAGCGACTGGCATCTCCTGGGCATGGATGTGATCTGACGTCTGATGTGGGCCTGTGGGATGGCTGCCCACTCCTCCTGGGGTGCCTGGAACATATAAAGATGATTGGCTGGTGGAACATCTCAGAGACAAACATGTCTATGCAGCTAATCCCACAGGCGCTCAATCGTACTCATGTTTGGAGACAGGGATGGCCAGGGAAGGGTGAGAATGTTGACGGCAGTCAGGAACAGCGTGGTCAGCCGTGCACAATGGGGTCTGGCATTGTCCTGTTGAAACACAGACCTTTGGGCAGCCAAAAGTGGAAGGACATGGTGTCAAAGAATGTCATTGACGCATCATGGCTGTCACAAACTGCCTGGAGGATGCGACCAGGAGATGTTGAATTTGCCAGACTGACACCCATCTCTCGGCCTACCACAACTTTTGCAGTCAAAGGGGAATAACCCCAGTAATATTTTACCCCTAAGGGAGTGGAGGATTACGCCCTTGTGTTCTGGAAGGTTCGAGAGATGTTTGTACAGGAACTCTTGTTCTGGTCGCGCAGTCGCAGTGCCCTGACTGTGAACCAGGGAAAATTATTGTTGTTTTGGCCAGCTGGCGAAAAGTTCTGTGTGGTTGCAGTGACATGAAGAAATGGTGACCAGTGTCATAGTACCGTTTCAAGACAGTCGACATGAAGTCCCTAGATTGGACGAGATTCCATACTTCTAACTGCATAACCAAATGAAAGGTAAGAGTGCTACCATTCTTAAATCAGTTGGTGGCCCCGGGAAGGTTAACCCGGTCAACAACTGCCCGCAGAAGTCGGATGTGTCGGCCTGACGGTGCAAGAACGCAGCTCTGCTGTAAACAGGCACAACGCAGTCACATCTGAAAAAAAAATCCGGATGAACGAAGAAGAAGAAATCAGTTGGTGTTGGAATCGCAATCACCCGAAGTGTAGATTGCATGAAGCCATGTTCGCCCATAGGTCAAAGGTGAGCCTGTAATTTTCCCCAACAAGCAGGCTTGTTGACATGACCCAATTTCTGGCCTGCTTCGAACAGTCTGAACTGCTGTAAAAAGTACAGGTATTGAATGCATAGTCTCGCCCGCCAAAAATGGTTGTGGGGGAAGAATTAGGATTAGCCTGAGTGATAGCAATGTGAGTGCACTCCTAGGCCACCTTTGAACTTTGGTGTAGTCTACACAACCGGAAGTCGGTGACGGCATAACTAAAAGGTGGCGTGTGAGATATAGGGCGAATCGACCGGACAAGACGAATCTCATGGGAATGTCCTCTATCAAATCGGAGGTCATTTGAATGATCCTGTGTGTGTTGAAGTTCACATCTTTCGGTGGGGCGACCACTGGTTTTTCTTTGCTTTTCTCATACACTTTATGTTCCAGGTCTCCATAACGGACTGTGTGAGGAGGACAAAAAGGGGGGGGGAGAAAGTGGAATGATGCGACAGACATGTTCTAATGGTTACAGGGCGGATGAACAGGGGAGAGCAGGACTACATGGGAAGAGCTGGAAGAGGGGTTTGCCAACGGCCCTCCTTCAGGGCCATCTTGCCTATGGGTACTGTAGAGCCTCTAACCCTGTATGTCATTAGAAGGCTTACCCTGGGGAACTAGGGCACAAGCACTCATGACAAATTACCGTGGGTTCACTCTATCCCCAGTCCAGGGAAACAGATGGTCTATTTGGCTGCTTGTCGGACACCAGACCCTATTCTTCCTCTGATATGGCCTGTAATTGAACCACAGCCCCTTTTGGGGAAGTGATTCCCTGTCTGGTAGGTCATAGTCATGCGATTCTCACAGAGGGTTGTCTTTGTCACTTTGCCAGATTCTACCTTCCTGAGAGGAGTGATGGACAGTCATTTAAACCATAGTCCAGTGCCAACATCAGCAGTCTGGACAGACCAGCCAATGTGAGGTGATCCTAATGCCCACCACCCGGTCAGTCATCTATACCTTCAGAGTAGTTCCAGGATGAGTTACCCAACTTTTTATGACGAAGACGTCTGAATAAGTATGGTGTTTATATAATCATCCAGCAGTGCCACCGATTACCTACCCAACTACTACTCAACTTTGTGTTATATCAACAACATTTGGTTCACCCGAAATTAGGTTTTTAATTGTGACTCTTAGTCTATTGAAACTCTAGCTATGGACATTGGACTTCTATGAACATTAAGTGAGAAGGTGTGCTAATATAAATATAGACCTATGATGGAGACGTCTACCTGATAGGATGTGGATGAGAACTATGAGTATCATTTAGACACATGCTCTGGTGTCCTGGTGTCATTATCCTGACAACTCGGAGGAGGTGATATCTGGTCAAAGACTGAGGACCTACACCGAGAAGCTAAGTGACATTCCCTTGTTATGTGGAACTCTAGCATGTGTACAATGATGACATTCTTCCTGTAGCGGCCTCCACTAAATCTATCATTGTAGCGATTAGCTCACACCAGACAGATCTGCACTACATCCACATTATCTTCACTCTTTTGTACAATACATTTTTATTGTTGAGTTCCCAAGATGCCAGAGTTGCGTCATTTGTTCAGGACGATGTTTGAAAGGATAACACCCCTTGGTCGGTTGTGAGAGAGATAGATATCCGAAGACTGGTGGGGTTGTAGACTGAAATTGTCCTCAGTCCCAGATCTGAAGACATCCCAAGATATATAGATACATACATATGTATAGATATTCATAGATAAGTGTGATAGCCTATTCCCTTCACCCCAGGGAAGCTGTGACAATGGCACATTAAAGCCTCCTTCAGTGTGCACCAATTGACTCCTTCCATTGTAACTGATCATTGCACCTCCCCAACTGTGCTGTGGAGCTTCATCACTGCAATTGTGGGCAAAACATTCATTTCACCCACGGTAGACCCTTATCCGACTATCATGATGCTGCAACAAAAAGACAGATGCGTCACTAAACCAGATATATCTCCATTGGTTGTCTGCTGCCCAGAGACGATGCTGGTTAGCCCAAAGAAGTCGATGTTGGTGATGGCGGCGTGTAAAGACAGGTCCACAATAAGGTCGTTGTGTCCGAAGTCCAGCGTCATGAGGTCTAATCCGGAGTTTGATCAGATACATGACGTCCTGCAGGCAATAGCTGGGCAGTTGAGGAAAATGTTGTAAACCTGTCTCTGAGGTGACAAAGCTGAACAAAGCAACAATCCGCTGCTGTTGTCACTCTGGGTCTTCCACTGCGATGCCAGTCTTCAACTGAGCCAGAGGCTTGGAACCGGTGCCAAAGTCGACTGATGGTACTCTGATTATACTCTGATGCACGTTTAGATGCCTGGCAACCTGACTTTGACTTTCACCTGCATGCAGTCAGCCAATAGCAATGTTTCTTAAATTTATCGATAGAGACTCCATACACGTTTGCTTGAAAATGAACTGAACTGTTTTGTGTAGCGTTATCCTTTTATAGCCCCTCTGCTGTGTGCCCACCGTGACGAGGCTTGTGTGTTCCAATTACCCCAAGAGCTATGCCAACGATAGCACAGCTACTGGTAGGGTCACCCATGTCGGACAGGTCAAGGGAGAGGAACTAGACCAAGAGACACACAAACCTGTTGCCTTGTAGGTAGACTGGGGGTAGTCAAAGGCTAGGGAAAGCATCCCAAAAACTGCTTGTCGAAATCGGCCTAGGACAGTGGGAACAATTTATAAACAGGATGGCGTACGCATGACAACAGACAAGGAGAAAGGGGAAGCGTTTCTCCAGAGATTTTTAGAGCAGACCAATCATAATGATGCGGATACCAGGGATGCAGTTAGAGAGGAATTATCTGGCACAATGGAGAATATGTCTTATGAAGACATCATACGGGTTGAAGATGTTAAACATATTTTGAAAAAAGCAAAAGACACGGCACCAGGGCCTGTTGGTATCAGGTATGGCCACATGAAGGCTTTGAGCGATGTAGACCTGAAGGAGATGGCCGACAGCTTTAATCAGAGCATTAGGACAGCATCAGTACCGCAGGATTGGTTGCATAGCTATCTCATCCCTCTCCCAAAACCATTCAAGGATTATTCAAAGCTTAGCGGCTTTAGGATCATCACTCTTCAAAATACATTTGGGAAGGTTTTAGAGAAGATAGTCGCTGTTAAGCTGCAGGATTTTTTGGAAAGGGGGAAGCTTCTTCCAAGAGGCCTGGGGAGCTACAGGCCAGGAAAAGATACCTGGTCAAATGCAGCCACTTTTGCCTTTGACGTTTATGAGGGGTTCCAGAGTAGACAGGAAACGATGGCGGCAGTGCTTGATCTCAAGGATGAGTACAATAGAGTTCGCTATATTTTGATGACCGCACTTATGGAGAAGGGGGTCAATCCCTGGTTGGTGAACTGGATAGCAGCCGTCCTGCATTCTCGTCGGGTTGCTCTCCGTCCGGGTGCATGGACCTCAGAGCCACATATTTTAACCCCGGGACTGCCACAGGGATGTGCAATCTCACCGGTGCTCTTTAATGTGTATGCGAGCAAGATTGCATACCTAGAAGCACCAGGGGTTGGAAAGATTCTAACATTTGCAGATGATATTCTTGCATACGGGCAGGGGAGAAATAGGGATCAAACAGCCCAGGAGCTACAGGTGACAGTAGACAAAGCGATTGACTGGTGCACTGAAATGAGTGCTGTCATCCACCCGGACAAGGCGGCTGTGTTGTGGTGCTCTCTGGACAACAGGATTGTGAGAGATGATGCCCCAAGCCTCACGATAGATGGCAGAAGCGTCAACAGAGAGAACAAACTGAAGTATCTGGGAATCACATTTGACAGGAGTCTGTCCTTCAAGGACCATGTGGAGATGGTTGTGACAAGATCTCAAAAGGGACTCAATGCACTTTAAACTATGGTTCCAATGGACACAGAGCAGAGAATGCTCTTCACACTATACCAGCACTTGATCCTCTCAGTGATTGATTATGGACTAGGACTACTCACTGTCTCAAAGAGTCAGCTGGTGAAATTAGAGCGCATACAGAACAAAGCTATGCGGGTCATTCTGGGATGCACCAGAGACACTCCAGTAGTGTGTATGCGTTACATCCTTGGTCTGCCTACTGTTGCTGGTAGGCACAAGGTGATGCAGGCGAAGGCATACCTCAGAGTAGCTGCAGACACAGATCACCCACTGCATGAGGCACTGGACGTAGTTAAGGGTCAGAGACTGATAAGAGGGAAATCATGGATGGCTCAGGCGGAGAATACGATCAGATAGGTGGGCCCCTTGGAGAACATCAGGTGAGGAGAGGAGTTGGTCAGAGTGCCAGCTGAGCAGTCAGACTTGTTCACATTGAGCCAGGAGTGGCCACGGAAGTGGAAATTCAGCAACTAATTCAGGATAATTCTCGCCCGGGTGATGTGATTATCTACACGGATGGGTTGGTGTTGAGAGGTAGGAGAAGTGCCTGGGGATTCTTAGCAAAAGCTAATGGTCGGCGTTTGGTGCAGGAGAGCCTGGCGTATGATGAGACAACATTTAGCTTAAGAATGGAGGTGGAGGCGGTCAGTGAAGCTTTCCCCTGGATAGAGAACACGATACATACACACATTGTGATTGTAACTGACTCAGAAAGCATGCTGAGAAGGGTGAGTACAGGCAGGCTTCGTGCACGGGTAGCAAGCATCACATGGATCTTTTCTCTGGGGCATGCCGGTGTGCTGGGGAATGAACAGGCGGACAGATTGGCTGGCTCTGCAAAACTTGGTGGAGTATTGATGCATGACAAGACAGACGTGGTTGCGGCCTTGTGGGAGCACGTGTACACCTCGGAGGAGCAAATGGATCACCATGGTCTGGTAAGAATGAGACAGCGAGGTGTGATGAGGGGATCTGGCCGACGATCGACGCTCAGAGGAAAGGCGAGACGGACATATAATCAGATTGCTACTGGAACTATTAGTGTTGGAACTCTTCGCTGCCTGCTGAGGATGGGGACGGAGCGCTTATAGTAATGTCCCGAATGCTGTGATGTCGGTTCCTAAATCAATCAATCAATCAATCGGATGTACTGAGCTTGACAAAGCAGTGCAACGTAACTTAATTGATGATGTCACAAATTAAAATTACTCAGTATGGTGCTAATCCCTTGAAGTCCCATCAGGTGGTGATAGTGTCGGGCCCCCTGCCTCGAGGGGGTCCACCCTTTCTACTGGTGGTCACCTTCCCGTGTGCCGTGGAGTCAAGGCACAGAGGAGTAGGTTAAGAGCTATTGACCAAACACCCTGGACACTCAACGTACTAGTGGAATGCTGAAGGAGTTTATAACAAGAAAGTCTCCCTAACAAAGCATCTTCATAAAGATAGAATAGATGTGGCATGCATTCAAGAGACACCTCAAGGCCAATCGCAGATTCTCAGTCAGAGGATATTAGGCCACACGTTTCGACCGCGAAGGACATAAAGGAGTTCTAATACTTACATGAAATACAATACCTTGCAGCAAAGTATGTGTGAATTCTGACAACCAGACGGAAATTATAGGTGTTGATATAATGATAAAGGACATGAAAATAAGAATTTACAATCTGTATAGCCCAGCAGATAAGGACCTTACACTCTCAAACATGAAAATAACTGACAAAAACTGCATTATTGTCGGAGACTTTAATAGCCGTTCAGAAAGATGGGGATACCCAGATACTGACAAAAGAGATGAAGTGGAGGACTGAGAAATAGACTCAAATCTCCATCTACTCAACAAAGCGGATGACAGAATTTTAAAACTTGACCAGGAAGCCCAGAGTGAGTCAGCCTATACAGGGTACCCAGAATGCATTGGGCAGTAAAGGTGGTTGGCACGGTGCCAACCCTATTATCAACCATGAGCTGATCTGTCTGTGAAAATATGGGAGCCGTCTATTGTGGCTTAAGGCAAGTAGTGGGATATTTGACCTAGTTTACTAACAAACTTGTTCGTTTCCTGTGGAAAATGAAACATAACATCTGGTCATGCAACTAACCTGCAATGATGCCTCCTCTCTAAAGATTATCACAGTTGCGCTCCAGGTCATCGCGTTCTCGCTCCAGGTCATCGCCTTCTCGCTCCAGGTAAATGCTATACCACGGGGCCACTGTGTACTCACCGCATAACACATTCAGTAATGCTTCAATTCTGCCTCTTTCTCCACCCACCTGCTCTACCTTTGGCCCTTTCTCGGTTTCCAGTTCTGCAAGCTCCTCTCTGATCCCTCTCACATCGTCGCCGATAGTGTCAGTAACAGTCTCCAGGTGACACAACCGACCACCAAGATCGGATAAACTGACATCTTGATGTTGACACTCAATTTGTGCTCTGTTCTCTACAGTCAGCAGCTGATCTTCAGGTTCTGTCAGAGTTCTGATCCTGTCTGCACACTGCTCTCTCAAGACGTTGACAAAGTTAGCCACATCTTTCACCTCAGAGTCAGTTTTGCTCAACAATGTCTGCATCTGGGACAGTTCTTTCTCAAAGTGTTGTATCTGGGTCAACTGGCTGGCCTGGAACTGCTTAAATCTTGTTTCCACTTGAGCACGTGTAAGCATGCCACAATGTGAGGTTATATTCTCTAAACTTTCTCTCATTCCTTCGACAGAGTCCATCTGTGTTTTACAAGCATCCAGATCTGTCCGCAACTCCTGTACCATGTCAGTGACATTCTGAAGTGTGTCCAGTCGCTCTAGAAGTGAACGTACTGATGCATCTGTGAGATGTGTACAATTTCAGTTAAACATTTACAGAAGTGAACACATTGACGCATCTGTGAGAAATGTGTACATTTTCAGATAAACAAGACATAACCAATATTCACATGCAATGACTGGCATTTACAGAAGTGTAGATCAAACACATTAGACACTACAAACAATGACTCTGACGTGCATACAGGAACCTTCAGCCTTAAAATAGTGATAGTGGCTCATTGAAGGAACAACCGTATTTTGACACATGAGCAACACTCATCACAAACAGCAGATGGCAATAATCATCAGAAACAGCAGATGGCAATAATCATCATACTGTGACCGTAATCAAAGAAGAGCAAAACTGTAATCACTTGAGCAATGAGTAATAAACATCGGAATGAGGACACAATGAATCAAAGGAATTAGTATTTCACAAAGTGGCAACGTGAGACCATCCAGCATCATTTCTCTCTGCCTGCCTCATCTACCACGGACCTTTCCCGTCGTTACAATGTACTCCAGTGTCTCTCTTTTAATGATGTGACCAAAGAATACTGTCTCTCTTTTTCCAATAGCTTTGCACTCAAGCGTAGTCCATACACACTACTTCTAGTTGTGCTGGACTGAATTTTGCATGTGGATTAGCTTTCCCTATTAACCCTATACCGGGTGAAACATCCGTTTCAGTCCGATCGCTTAAACGGGAAAACCGCCCCCAACGCGTCCATGACTATTATGCATTGTAAAAACGCAATCTCTCTGCTTTCCGATACTTCCGATGGCTACTTTCGCTTTCGCCAATAGCTTGACAACGTGGCCGCCGTTAGCAAGCGCCTACTATGAATTTGAATGGATTTTTTTTTATAGTTTTCGGGGTTTTTACGCTTAGTTTTTCAAAATTGATTTCGGCGAGTCTTCAAGTGATAGCCGAGGTTTCGCTAGGTTCAATTTAAGTGACATTGAAGGGTACGAAGTTGACTATTAATTGGAGCTAGATATCAGTGATAAGCGTTACTTTGCATTAGCAGTCGTGAGTCGGACTTTTAAAAAAGTGATTATGATTCTGAAAATATGTTTGTAAATTGCCGTTATAGATGAATGAAAATCACAAACAATATGCTGTATTTCGTAAATATTTGTGTTCATATATGGATTACCGGCAACAATCACGTGAGTAACATATTCGGCATGCTTTTCCCTTCATTGTGTTATTTAACTAAAATCGGTTGACTAGCACCTTATTTGTGGTGTTTTTACTAACGTAACCTGAAATTTTACTGAACCTAAAAAACATCTTGCCTCAGGGCTAAAAAATGGACAAGCGTCTGCCCGGTAAAGGGTTAACAGCGTCTCATGCCATCAGGTGAACCCTCTCCGACTTCAGAGGTACTTGTAATTTATGTCCCCAAGCCAAGGGCGATAGGTCAACATTTTAATCCAACTGTCCGGTGTAGGAGTTGAACCCCTTACCTCGGCATCAGCACACCGGATGTTTAAGAACACGTGTTCTTATCCTTTCAGCCATGATGACCTCGATGAGTGAATATAATGTTCTACTTCCTTTCATTTGGCACTACAAGACAATCGTTAAACACTCTCCCGGGATGCAGAGGTGTTTCCAAGGCACCAGGGCCGGGTTATATACTGGCCTAGACCTATTGACGCGTCCTCGTCGAGCGTCCTGGGCAACAGGTCCCTTCGGGGTCCTGGCTAAAGTCAGTAGGATCGCCTGATTCCTCCGAAGTCGGAGAGTGTCTGCCTGTACGGCGAGGAACCACCAGTCTGCACACCAATAAGCCAGACATGGGACAACGGATACTCACGCAAAACTCAGGTCCTGTAAGACATCACACTAATGTTGGACAACAGGATGTCTTCATCCGACATACAGGACTTCGCGTTGGAGCTCAAGCCAACGAACACAAGCAAGCAAGCAAACACTCTCCCAGTCTAAGGATTTCGCAACATTTGTCCCAGAAACCACATCTTGTTGCTATTGTACCTTGCGTTAGACACTCTCCCAGTCTACGGTATTTGCAACATTTGTCCCAGAAACCACATCTTGTTGCTATTGTACCTTGCGTTAGACACTCTCCCAGTCTATGGTATTTGCAACATTTGTCCCAGAAACCACATCTTGTTACTATTGTACCTTGCGTTAGACACTCTCCCGGTCTAAGGTATTTGCAACATTTGTCCCAGAAACTACATCTTGTTGCTATTGTACCTTGCGTTAGACACTCTCCCAGTCTAAGGTATTTGCAACATTTGTCCCAGAAACCACATCTTGTTGCTATTGTACCTTGCGTTAGACACTCTCCCAGTCTACGGTATTTGCAACATTTGTCCCAGAAACCACATCTTGTTGCTATTGTACCTTGCGTTAGACACTCTCCCAGTCTACGGTATTTGCAACATTTGTCCCAGAAACCACATCTTGTTGCTATTGTACCTTGCGTTAGACACTCTCCCAGTCTACGGTATTTGCAACATTTGTCCCCAAAACCACATCTTGTTGCTATTGTCTCATCTTGTTCCTCTTGTACCTTGCGATGTCGAGGCAAAACATAAACAGCGGGAGAGTGCCTGTTTATAGATAGGCTTCATATACCGAGATTCCCATTGACTGTAATTCTATCTGTCCACTGTTTACATGGTCGGCCTCTTCTTCCAGTTCCGTTTGGTCTGCACATTATTGCTTGTTGTGGTGTACTATTGGTTGGTAGCTGAATTATGTGACAGAACAATTTAACTTGCTATTTTTTAATGAAATCTAGCGCTGCTTTAATCCCCACTTTAGTTCTGATTTCTTCATTTCAGATTTCTCTCTACTTGATATATCCAGTATTCTACTCAGGAATCTCTTTTCCATTGTAATTTTTCTTTTATCTTTTTCTGCCATTGTCAAGGTTTGGCATTAGTAGCATAGAGTTGGTATAGTGTTGTTTTGGAAACAGGTCATGTGATTGATAGAGACAATGAGCTTCTTGTGTTGTTTAGTACACAAAATAGTCGCTTGTTAAAATTTGCAGAAGCCATAATGATTAATCTACATAGGCCAGTTTTGTGCAAACAGAAAGACATGATAGTAAGTTAAAAATTACAGTGGTAGACAATTGACATAACTGTGTGAACATGTGTATATTTCAGTTTGAAGGATTTATCTAATTATTTTACATTATGTTGTGTGATTTCTGCAGTATACACCTGACAAGATTCAGCTAAATATGCCAGGCAATAAATTGTGCAATCTATTATTTGTGTCTTCGTTATTCAAATTCACTATGGGACAAACATTTACCTAAACCCTGAGATGCAGCATTTATCTGGGCTGTTGAATCTGCTGTTGATTGTATGGCCGTCCCTGCACCCGATGTAAGGCCTCTCAGGATGTCTGTAATATAAATGACATTTACTTAACATATACAAACAGCTACAGAAATATAAACTGTTAACATTTACTTGTGTTGTTTGTCCATCAAGAATGATGATGACCATTCATTTCATCCAGTCTGAAAGTATGGAGTCGTGAGTTATAAGATGGCTGATAAGGCCTCAATTGGAAATGTTCTTTGACAATGTGGACAAAGAAAGCTTGACGTTCTAGGAGTGGTCTTCCTGGCCAGCTTTTCCTCACAGCTCTTGCAGTCCTGGTTGCTTCTCAAGTGACTGCACCCTTGAATAATGATGTATGCCACAAATTTTGGTCTTTAGCAGCAGTCTCCCAGGTGTCATGATGAATTCCAAAAGCTTGCAGTGAGATCTTCAGAGTGTCTTTAAAGCGTTTCCTCTGGCCACCTTGGGAGCGTTTACCACAACGCAGCTTGCCGTAGAAAATTTGTTTAGGGACCCTGTGATCTGGCATGTGAGTTAAGTGACCAGCCCAGCGAATCTGATTCTTCATTAGTAGAGTGTGGATGCTGGGCATGGACGCTCTTTCTAGGACTTCAGTATCTGAGATCTTGTCTTGCCATTTAATCTTCAATAGCTTCCTAAGGCAGAATGTGTGGAAGTGGTTTAATTTCCTAGCATTCGCTGATAAACAGTCCAGGTTTCACAAGCATGTAGCAGTGTGGATAATACAACTGCTTTGTAGACTTTCAGCTTTGTTTGCAGGCTTATTCCAGTTCTGTCCCATACATTCTTGTAAAGTCTGCCAAAGGCCGCGCTGCCCTTGGAGATTCTTGCATTCACTTCGTCATCGATTGTGGCAGCTTGTGACACAGTGCTACCAAGATAGGTGAATTTGTCCACAACACTTAGTCTATGACCATTCACTTTGATATTCGGCACAGAGTGATTAATCCCTGGAGCTGGCTGGTACAATACAGTCTTCTCCACATTGATACAAGGTAGGACACATCCTTGCTTCACTCCATTGCTGACAGGAAAGGGCTCAGACAGTTCACCATTTTCCTGTACTCTTGCCTGCATGCCATCATGAAATAGCCGCACTATTTGGACAAACTTTCATGGACAGCCATATTTTGCCATAATCTTTCACAGTTTTTCTCTGATGTCTGTATCAGAAGCCTTAGTAAGGTCAATGAAAGTGGAGAACATTTTGTAGTTCTGTTCCTGACATTTCTCTTACATTTACATAACATGTACAAACAGCTACAGAAATATGAACAGTTAACATATACCAACAGCTACTGAAATATAAATTGTTAACATTTACTTAAAATATACCAACAGCTACTGAAATATAAATTGTTAACAATAACTTAACATATACCAAGAGCTACTAAAATATAAACAGTTAAGATTTACTTAACATATACCAACAATTACTGAAATATAAACTATTAACATTTACTTAACATATACCAAGAGCTACTAAAATATAAACAGTTAACATTTACTAAACATATACCAAAAATTACTGAAATATAAATTGAACATGCCCCCTTCAACTCTCCCCTCCCAGGCCAATGTCCCTGCTAAGATCAGACAACAGTGAAATCAGAGGACCTTTCACAGGCCTCCATTAGATCCATTAGATATATGGTGCTGCTCCCAGGTTTGTATAGACCCACCAGCCCTCAGTGGGTGGTGTAGCCAGTAGCATGGTGGCTACCTTTACTTCCCCAAGCCACTCCCTGGTAGCAACTGTAGCATGGGTTAACCTGGGAGACCAGATCAATGTTTAAAATCTAAACCCACCGAACGTGGATCAAACCCATGATAACCGGGCAGACAAGCAAGCTTTAGCCATTACACCACCACTGCTGCTCCCGAGGTCAGAAATCAGACAGAAAATAAGTATTTTTTTTAAAGCTGTAACTGTACAAAAGATCAGACATCTGTTAAATAAACCAAATGTTTAGCTGTACTAAAGATCAGACATTTACACCAAACATTTAGCTGTACCAAAGCTCTGACAACATTTACATACAACAAATATTTAGCTATACCAAGCTCAGACACCAGTTAAATAAAACAAATGTTTAGCTGTACCAAAGATCCGACAGCAGTTAAATAAACCAAAGACCAGAACCTTACTTTCTATGTTTGAGGTCATCTCTATGAGCATCATCATGGCCTCGTCCAGCTTCACAGTAATGTCGACAAACTTGTCCTGGTCACGATCCTCGGATTTCTCAATCCACGCTTGGGCACATCCTGTAATCTGTACACACAATCACAAAATTACTTTATAAATCAACTATAGAGTTCACAATCTCTCCTGAATTAATCAACAGGACAAGAACTATCCTGGGTGTTCACATTGCATTTTTTACTCTCTTTATCCCAAGTATTTTTACAACCACATTTTTGAACTTGGTAATGTTACACTTGTGTTCAAAATCATTTGCTATATGCAAGACAGGAGGCTGTGAACAAATGTGACAACCAAGGCCATACAGCAATGGACTATGTGACTATCTTGCTTATCACAGCCTACCAGGCACAGACACCTCTCGCTTACAAACACTTACATGGTTATACTATGCAGGTAAGGCTAAAGTGTTTAGTTTAGTTGATGGATCAACATCACGGCACACGGGTGTAGCCCATAAGTGCTCCGTTCTCCTCCTAACTCAAACCTGTTTCCCCTCTGCTGTGTGTCCACCGTGACGAGGTAGAGGGGCGTGTGCGTCCCAATGACCCCAAGAGCTATGCCGACGGTAGCACAGCTACTGGTAGGGCCACCCATGTCGGACAGGTCAAGGGAGAGGGACCAGACGAAGAGACACACAAACCTGCTGCCTTGTAGGTAGACTGGGGACAGTCAAAGGCTAGGGAAAGCATCCCGAATAAATGCTTGTCGAAATCGGATGTACTGAGCCACAGGCTTGACAAAGCAGTGCAACGTAACTTAATTCATGATGTCACAAATCAAAATTAATCGTTATGGTGCTAATCCCGTGAAGTCCCATCAGGCGGCGATAGTGCCGGGCCCCCTGCCTCGAGGGGGTCCACCCATGACTACTGGTGGTCACCTTCCCCTGTGCTGTGGAGTCAAGGCACAGAGGAGTAGGTTAAGAGCTATTGACCAAATACCCCGGACACTCAACATACTACAGTGGAATGCCGAAGGAGTTTACAAGAAGAAAGACTCCCTAACACAGCGTCTTCATAAAGATAGAATAGATGTGGCATGCATTCAAGAGACACACCTCAACGCCAATCACAAATTCTCAGTCAGAGGATATCAGGCCACACGTTTCGACCGCGAAGGACACAAAGGAGGAGTTCTAATACTTACACGAAATACAATACCTTGCAGCGAAGTATCTGTGATCTCTGACAACCAAACGGAAATTATAGGTGTTGATATAATGATAAAGGACGTGAAAATAAGAATCTACAATCTGTATAGCCCAGCAGATAAGGACCTTACACTCTCAAACATGAAAATAACTGACACAAACTGCATTATTGTCGGAGACTTTAATAGCCGTTCAGAAAGATGGGGATACCCAGATACTGACAAAAGAGGAGATGAATTGGAGGACTGGGAAATAGACTCAAATCTCCATCTACTCAACAAAGCGGATGACACACCGAGCTTCTACTCCAGAAGATGGCTTACCACTTCTACTCCAGACTTAGCTTTCTGCACATGAGACATCCTCCACAAAATCGATCGCCATGTGCTGGACCAATTAGCAGGTAGTGACCACAGACCAATCAAGCTTGTAATGAATATGGAGTATGTTCCACAGGAGCAAAAGCCCTTGCCCCGCTGGAATTACAAACGAGCAGATTGGGACAGATTTGCCATACTAACAGACAAATATTGTGAAAACATAAATACACGATATGGCAACATAAAGCAAATGGTGGAAAGTCTAAACAGAGCGATAATACAGGCAGCCACTGAGTCCATTCCAAGAGGAGCGAGGAAAAATTACAAACCATACTGGACTGAAGAACTACAAAGTTTGGAGGACAAAGTTGAAGATGTCAGGAAGACAGCAGAGAGATAACAAACAATTGAAGCGAACATCTCTCTCAAAGCCATCTCAGCAAAATATAAAAGAACAGTAAATCAAACAACAAGAGATTGTTGGAGGGAAAAAACAGAAAACCTGAATTTTGACAGGGATGGAAACAAACTATGGAAACTAGTGAAAGCCATGAACAATGAAGGACCTAGAAACAAACAAATAACAATTAAACAAGGAAATGCCTTGCTTACAGGAAAAAAGGCTGCAAATGCACTAATGGAACACTATGCAAATGCAAACCACATTGATATTACAACCGAACAGAAGAAAGCAATCAAAGACAAACAGATACATCATAGAAATACAGAGACAGCAGCAGAATATATGATGGAAAATCTAACAATGGAAGAAATGGAATAGGCAATGAATACCCTAAAAAAGAAGAAATCACCAGGAAAGGATGGAATCACAAATGAAATGCTAATAGGACTAGGCACCAAGGCAAAGAAGAAACTACTAGCAGTCCTAAATAACAGCTGGAAGAGAGGAATAGTCCCACAGGCATGGAAGGAAGCTATACTAATACCAGTCCCAAAGAAAGGAAAAGACCTGGAAGAACCAAATGGCTATCGACCTATCAGTCTACTTAGCTGTGTAGGAAAATTAATGGAACGCATTATCAATGGCAGGCTAACATGGCATCTGGAAGAAAACAAACTCTTAACACCACACCAAGCAGGATTCAGAAAGTACAGATCCACTGAAGATCAAATAACCTATATAGCTCAGGAAATAGAGGATGCCTTCCAAGAGAAAAAGCACACACTAGCAGTCTGGATAGATTTAGAAAAAGCATTTGATAAAGTATGGAAGGAGGGACTGAAAGTAAAACTGCAAAAAATGCATGTTTGTGGAAAAATGTATAAATGGATCAGCCACTACCTTGAGAACAGAACTGCCAGGACAAAAGTACAAGGACAAACAAGCAAAATGATGCTGTTGGAGCAAGGTGTCCCCCAAGGAGGAGTTCTTTCACCAACATTATTCCTAGCATATATAAATGACATCACAGAAAATTTTCCAGCCAGAGTACACACATCCTCCTTTGCAGATGACCTAGCCATATGGACATCTGAAGAATATATTAGTACAGCTAACAGCAGAATACAGCAAGCCTTATTAGCACTAGAGGACTGGTCAAAATCATGGCTAGTGAAGATAAGTGAGGAGAAAACAACATGCACAGTGTTCTCCCTCTCAAATAAAACTCAGCAACCTAAGCTGGTATTGAATGGAAAAATATTGCGCCATGAAGAAAATCCAAACTATCTCGGAGTCACCTTTGATCGTCGCCTGACATGGAAGACACAGGTTGAGAAAAATCGAACAAGAGCAAGGCAGAGAATGGCAATCATGAAAAAGCTTGCTGGTACAACGTGGGGAGCAGATGAGAAAGTTCTCAAGAAGTTATATACTGGACGGGTGAGGCCAGTACTGGAATATGGCATTGCAGCTTGGGCAACAGCAGCTAAGTCAAACTTTAACAAAATAAGTAGAGTTCAAAACCAAGGAATGCGAATCATAACTGGAAGCCTGAAGACAACGCCTATTAATGAACTAGAAAAGATCACTTGTTTACAACCAATGCAGGACAGAAGAGATAGCAGAGCCCAGCAACAAGCAGAAAAATTTAGAAGATTGACAGACCACCCTATGTATAGCAGGTTTAATGGTTTTGGAAAAGGAAGACTGAAGCGTAGCAACTTTGTAGAAACTGCAAAACGAAAGATTAGGGCAGATCCCATACTTAACATATCAACAGTCAAGCCCATTTACAATGCACACAACTTCCCAGCTTGGAGACAGCAGCAACTGCCTGAGATGATAGAAAACATTCCTGGTATTGAGAAAAAGAACACTCAGAATGAAACCGAAAGAAGAAGAATAACCCTCAACTACATAAAAGAACATTACCCAAACAGCAATTGGACCCATGCATATACAGATGGATCAGCCAAAGATTCAATTAAAAATGGAGGAGGAGGAATTCTCCTTAATTTAAAAAATGGAGTGATAAAATCACAGTCAGTGGCAACTGGAAAATTTTCAAGTAACTTCAAAGCGGAGGTAGAGGCTTTGAAAACTGCAGCAGAAATGCTCTTGATGGAGAAAAATAAAGAGAAGCAAATAGCTATCTTCACAGATGCAAAGTCAGCTGTCTCAATACTGAAGAGCAAAAACAGCACAGAACTAGCTGACCTAAGAGCAGCACTCCATGGTCTATGCCAGAAATCCAAAAAAAAGTTGTAATACAGTGGATCCCATCACATTGCAGTATACCTGGAAATGAAGAGGCTGACAGACTAGCAAAAGAGGGTGGACGATTACCACAGCCTGACATAGACATAACCTATAATGAGGCAAAAAGGTTTATAAAAAGCACTTATAGAACCAAATGGGAATCAGAGCATCCAGGCCACCAGAAGGATGATGCATATTACAAACTCGACCGAAGAGAACATGTAGCAATCTTCAGACTCCGCACAGGACATAACAGGCTGAAACACCACTTGTTCAATAAACTAAAGATAGGAGATACCGATGAATGTAATTGTGGAACTGGTAAAATGACAGCTAAACATTTGCTGCAGGAGTGCCTAATATATGCAGAACAGAGAAAGCTATTTTGCCCCACGCCTGCTTCATTTGAGGACAAGCTCTATGGAGATATCAACAAGCTCAAGTTGACTACAGCTTACTTTAACTACATTCAGGTTGACATCTAAAGGTGCAGTGAAGATGTATTTAGACTGCCACACTTCATACCACAGGTATGTCGGTTACAAAAGCATCCCAGAGGCATGAAATGGAATATTGCTTGGATAGCACATCCATTACGTGGAAAGTCAGAATCAAAAGCTCACTGTGTGGGCTTTGTAAAAGGTGGAAAAAGTGTCATAGTGGCACGAAATGGAATATTGCTTGGATAGCAAATCCATTGTGTGGAAAGTCTTAATCGAAAGCTCACTGTGTGGATGTCATCTGCAGACTGTATTCTTCTGGTTTCCGGAGGAACAGCCTATGGTGAACGGAAGGCCCAATATACGGAAGTGAGGCTAAGCAGCCATGTGCAGGACGTGACGATTCCTTGGGTGAGCCCAGTACCAGAGCGCTGTGTGATGGCTCTGCAATTATGGAAGCCTCCTTGGATGGCGGGGAATGCCCATGGTCTGCCCCTGCCTTCCCTTGAGGGTTGACCAGGATGTCTTTGGCTGTTCTATATGGGCCAGCTAGGATGGGGGATAACACCAGTGAGATTCAAACGTCCTAAGAAACCCCCGGGAAGGTTAACCCGGTCAACAAATGCCCGCAGAAGTCGGATGTGTCGGCCCAGGCACAACGCAGTCACATCCGGAAAAAAAAATCCGGATGAACGCAGAAGAAGAAGAAGAAGATGCTATAATTAAGAGGTGGAATGAGTATATAAGAGAATTATATGATGGGGAAAGGGAAGAATTAACAGAAGAAAGTAACTTAGAAGGTCCACCTATTCTAAAAGAAGAAGAAGTCGCTGACGCTATGAAATATATGAAGACAGGAAAAATAGCAGGACCAGATGAAATCACAGTAGAAGAATTAGAAGTATTGGGAGAATTTGGAGTAGATATATTAAACAAAAAGACCGAGAAGTAAATACCTGGATAGCTTGTCAACATGGAATGGTCGAGACAGGAACACGGAGCTGATCCACGACTCTGGTGATCGAGTGAGATGGCAGTTTATGACCACCCACGCTTACCCGCATGGCACATGATGGATGGATGGATAAATGATATTTACAGCAGTGGATATTTACCCAGTGATATGCTGAAATCTGTATTTATAGCTATACCAAAAAGCCCAGGAGCAATTGAATGTGAAGATTTTCGTACAATTAACCTCATAAACAATATCACTAAGCTTCTGCTCAGAATCATAATGAGAAGAACCAGAAAGAAAATAAAAATGGAAATTAGTGAAGAACAGTATGGATTTGTGGAGGGAAAGGGCACAAACAATGCAATATATATATTACGAACACTAATATAAAGATCAATAGAGAAACAGAAAGACATATATTTATGCTTCATAGATTATACTAAGGCATTTGATAAAGTAAAACATGATGAACTAATTAAAATGTTGGAAGATAACATTGATGGGAAAGATTTAAGAATAATAAAAAGTATTTACTGGAACCAAGTAGCAGCAATTAAAATGGGAAATAAAGAGGGTAGTTACGAACACATAAAGCTAGGAGTACGACAGGGATGTGTCTTGTCACCAGATCTCTTCTCCCTATATAGCGAAGTAATAATGAGAGAGATCAAAGAGATGCCAGGAATACTAGTTGGAGGTTATAATATTAATAATATACGCTATGCAGATGACACAGTATTGGTCTCAGATAAATCAACAGACTTACAACAATTGTTGGACACTGTAGTAACAGAGAGTGCAAGGAAAGGACTCTCCTTGAATATAAAAAAAAAACAGTAACAATGTAACAGTAACAACAGTATCAAAGAAATTGGTGACACCAAAATGTGACATAGAAATAGAAGGCAAAATTCTTAACCAAGTGGATAATTTTAGATACCTAGGGGCATTTATAACATCAGATGGAAGATGTACAACAGAGATTAAGAGCAGAATACGGCAAGCGAAGGCCGCATTTCAGAAAATGAAGAGTATCTTGTGCAATAGGTCACTATCACTGAGTGTAAGAAAGAGAGTGCTGAAATGCTATGTAGAACCAGGTTTGCTGTATGGCAGTGAATCTTGAAATATAAATAAACAAATTAAGAAGAAATTAGAAGCAACAGAGATGTGGTTCCTGAGACGAATGTTGCGAATTCCTTGGACTGCCAGAGTAACTAACAACGACTGCCTGAAACAGGCTAATGAAACTAGAACATTATACATGTCAAGAATCTTGACATTTGCAGATGATGTGCTGGTGTAAAGACAGGACAGAGACAGGGCCAGTTTGGCGAAAGACTTACAGGTGGCGGTAAACAGGGTGGCGGAGTGGTGCAGGGACGCAGGGGCCATTATAAATCCAGACAAGGCATTGGTTGTGTGGTACTCCTTGGATAACCGGACAGTCAAGGCAGACGTCCCAGGTATTATGTTGAATGGATGTCCTCTTAGTCGAGAGAGTAAATTGAAATACTTGGGTATCACCTTTGACAGATGTTTGTGCCTTAAGGATCATGTGGAGGCCTTGGTGGTGAAGGCTGGTAGGGGACTTAATGCACTGAGGGCTATGGCAGCAACCGGGGTAGATCAGAGAATGCTATAATTTCTGTCATTGAGTACGGTTTGGGGCTGCTTGACAGTATCAAAGAGCCAGCTTGAAAGATTGGAGCGCACACAGAATGCTGCCATACGGTTAATCCCGGGGTACACAAAGGACACACCAATTATATGCATGAGGCATATCCTGGCGCTACCAACAATGACGGATAGGCATAGGGTCCTTCAGGCCAAATGATACCTGAGAGTTGCAGCAGACAGGGATCACCCGCTGCATGCAGCAATGGATATGGTTAAGGGTCATAGACTAAGACGAGGCAGGTCCTGGATGGCACAGGCATAACTTTCTATAAGTCAGGTGTGTGATCTAGAGACCATCAGTCGTGGAAGAGAGTGGGTGGAAGTTCCGGAAGACATGACGGACTGGCACAATGTAATAATAACACGGGGTCGTGAGTGCAGAGAATGGGCAGCGGGCTGCACTGAGTTTGAAGTGCAACAGATGATCCAGAGTAACACACATCAAGGTGACATAGTCATCTACACCGATGGATCAGTGGTGAGAAACAGACGTAGTGGCTGGGGCTTTATTGCAAAGGATAATAGGCGAGTCTTGAAAAATAAGAGTCTGGCATATGAGACTACACCTCTAGCATGAGAATGGAGGTGGAGGCAGTAACAGCGGCATTCCGGTGGCTAGAGGAGACTACTGCAACACACGCTGTATTCATTACGGATTCAAAGAGTATGCTTAGCAAGGTGGAGAAAGGAATGTTTCGTGTGGAATGGCTCTCGTCGCTTCAGAGGTCACATATCGTGAGAATTGTATGGATATTTTGCCCTGGCCATGCGGGGGTACGGGGGAATGAACAAGCTGATAGGCTAGCAGGGAGGGCACTTCTTGGTGGAATTTTGCCTATGGACGAGGGGGAGGTGGTCGTGCGCTTGAGGGACCAGGTGGAGAAGGCGGAGGAACAGATTGAGAACCCATATGTGGAAAGAATGAGATTGCGGGGGATCGGCAGGGGTTCTGGAAGAATCTCAAAACTGAGAGGGAAGACCAGAAGAACTTTTAATCAGATAGCGGTGGGAACGATTAGTAGTAGGACTCTTCGCTGGCTGTTGAACGAGGGGACGGAGCACGTATGTGAATGTCCCGAGTGCAGTGATGTCGGTTCTTAACTCAACTTAACACAACCCATTGACTTTACAATTTCTCAGTTTCTTCATCAGACCTTCTTTCCAGATTTTATCAAAGGCTTTCTCCAGATCTATCCATGCAGCAAGCACCAGCTTCTTCTCTTGGAATGCATCCTCAATTTCTTGAGAGAGGTAGCTTGTCTGATCTACCATAGAGTAGCACTGCCTGAAGCCAGCTTGCTGTTGCACAAGGATATTTTCACTTTCAATGTACCACTGCAGTCTGTGATTGATGATGCGCTCCATTGTTTTGCAGGGACAGCTGGTGATGCTAATTGGTCAGTAGCTGGATGCAATGGAATTATCTTTCCCTGATTTTAGGAGGGGTATCATGATTGCTTCTCTCCAGGCTTGTGGAACACTGCCTAAGGTCCAACTGTTATTGAAGATCTGCAACAGCTTTGCTTTGGCCTCTGTTCCTAGGTTCCTGATCATGTCATTGGAGATACCATCAGCTCCTGGTGACTTTCTCATTTTCAGTTTTGATATGGCTAGCTCCAGTTCGCTCATTGTGATGGGTGCCTCCAGAACCTCATGTACTATTTCCTTCTGCCCTGTATGTTGCTATTTCTCTCGAATCTCTTGTTGTTTCTCTGGACTAATGTTGATATTGTTATCTTGTGCGAATGAGTCCGCAAAATGGTCAGCTGCTTGCGTTCCTGTTAAGATGTTTCCGTCTTTATGTAGTCCAATTTTTGAGTTTCTCCCTGTGCCCTCACCGTTAAGTTGTTTTATTAGCTTCCACAATTTCCTTGTGTCTCTTTCAAAGTTCAGAGACTCTGTTTTCTCCTGCCAGCTTTTCTGTCTACCCTGCAGCTTGGCTCTTTGAAATGTGGCCTTTGCGTGCTGGGATTTATTGTGATTCTCTTGGCTGGGTTTGGCCTCTGTTTGCTTTCTACACACTTCCACATCATTATGCAACTGTTCCAGTTCACTACTCCAGTAGGGTTTATAATGTTTACGAGCTCCTCTAGGTACAGTTTCTCGTGCTGTTTGTAGTATGCAACTCTTCAACTACTTTAATTATGTCTTATTCGGTGTTCAGGTTTCTAACCAGTATGCTGGTGCGATGCTTGTACATTGCCCAGTCTGCTTTCTTGTAGTTCCACCTCGAGAGGGTGCTGCTTTCACTTACAAGCTCATTATCTACAGTTAGAAAGACTGGCCGATGGTCACTGCCACCAAGTTGTTTCCCAACAATTCGTGTAATGTTCCACTCCAGATCTGGCGAATGAAACGCCAGGTCAGGTGTAGTTGTGGTGTGTCATGATCTCGAGTAGAAAGTATGTGGGTCAGACAGCTTGTTAATCAAGATTAATCTGTTCTCATCCTGTCAGTCTTCCAGTCTCTCTCCTCTCTGGTCCATGTGATCATAGCCCCAGCTCTGCGAGTGGCTGTTGAAGTCGCCACACACAATCATTTTTTTCTTTTAATGGTAGTGTCCAGTGCCTGTGGTCAGTCACTTGGACAGTAGTAATTGATCAGATGTAGGTCTGTATTGTCTGTCTTAAGTTTAAGAGTCTGATACTCGGCCCCTTCCATGTAAACTTAAATTTGTGAAGTGGTGATGTTATTTTTTTTTTTACAAGGGTCAGTATCCCACCCTTTCGCCTGTCTTTTCGGTCAGATCGGTAACACTGGTAGCCTCTGATTTTGAAGGCTATATTTTCGTTGAGGTGAGTTTCTTGCAGGCAACATACGCTTACTTTTTCTTGGTCAAGATGTTTTCTAGTTCTATTTTTTTTTCTGACTCCCTCCGCATTCCAGTGCATTATTTTAAATCTTGGTTTGATATGGCCAGACGATCTATTCTCAGGTCATCTGGCTCCACAGGACATCTGAGAAGGACCTCCAGTAGTTGTGGTTGGACCCTTTCGAGACATTGGGCCTGGCACTGCACCTGCCTGGGGGTCCAAAGCAGGGCGAGCACCATAACATTTAGCAGTAGTCGACATATTTCATTTCGCGTAATTGCATGGCATCCTGATTTCTGTGGTGCGCCTCCTGGCTGGTTGCCCCCGTCTTCAGCACCTCTCCTTTGCTAGAGCAGACTGTGGTCTCACTCGAGTTTAGGTGTGTAGGCACGCAGACACATGTCTGCGCATGCATGTACGTGCATACACATCTAGAGCTTTCTGGTTATTTCTCGGCGCCAGTGACTCGCCGCCGCCCTTCTCCTGTTAGTTAAAACAGGTCCGCCACGTGAAGGCCAGGAGTTGGACTTTGGCTGCAGAGGTGAATACACCGAGCCATTGGGGTATTTATGAAAGGTTGGGCGCTCATCCCAAACCCGCCCCCGGCTACATAACAGCAACATTTGGAACCCTATGGTCAAAATGAAAGGCAAATTAATAGATATACGTATTGTAAAAGTATACGCACCAAAAACTAGCAGTAGTGATGAAGAAATACAACACTTTTACAATGAAGTAGAAATGGCGATGTCTCAAATTATATCATAAAAAATAAAAATACTAGGAGATTTTAATCCAAAAATAGGAAAAGGAAAAATGGAGGATGTAGTGGGGAATTATGGTTTCGGTCCAAGAAAGAGGACAGAAACTAATAGAATGGGCAAATATCAATATGATAATGGGAAACACCTGATGTAAACACCATAAAAGTAGCCTTTAGCAAGATGAAAGACATACTGATCAATAAAAAGATGTTAATTGAAACGAGAAAAAGAGTGTTGAGGTGCTACATAGAACCTGTACTTTTATATGGATGTAACGCTTGGACAATGAGCAGTCAAGCTGAAAAACATCTGATGGCTGTAGAAATGTGGTTTCTGAGGAAGATGAAAAGAATACCATGGACAGCCAGAAAGACCGATGAACAAGTCCTTCAAGAAACAAATGAAGATCGTAAACTGATTAGAGTCATTAGACGTAGACAGTCACAATTATTTGGGCATGTTATGAGAAGAAATGAATTGGAGAACTTGGTGACAACTGGTAAGATCGAAGGAACCGACCAAGGGGAAGACCTAGAAGCAAGTACCTGGATGGCTTGGACTCGTGGCATGGTCGAGACAGAAACACGGAGCTGATCCACGACTCTGGTGATCGAGTGAGATGGCAAAACATGACCGCCCACGCTTACCGGCATGGCACATGATGGATGGATGGAAACACCATAAAAGATGACTTTACACATGGAAAAGACCTGATAAAATACTCAATCGAATTGACTACATACTTATTAAAAGATTTAGAAATGCGTTAATTAACGTTAAGACAATGCCTGGTGCTGACTGTAATAGTGATCATGTACCATTATGTGGAACAATAAAAGTAAGATTGAATTGAGAGGAAAAACAGTGGTTAAGAATGTGAGACTTAATAAAGATGTTCTGAAAGCATATAAAGAAATTCAAGAAATCTACAGAGTAATCAACATCATAGGCATCCACTTCTGCCGTCAAGCGTCGTGGGGAGGAATAATTTGCGTTCCAGCGCCCGGTGGGCGGCACTGGATAGTGTCATTCCGTGTGGTTGTACAATGTCTCTGATGTCGTCAATCCATTTTCTTCTTGGACGTCCTCGTGGTCTCGTCGCAGATAATCTTTGATGTAAGGCCAGTGATGGTAGTTGTTGGTGTTGCATTCTAACGACATGGCCAAACCACTTGATCTTCTGTCTTTCAATAAATGTGGCACAAGGTGTTGATCCCACAGTCTGTCTGATAATAGCATTTCTTATTCGGTCTCCGATTGTTAAGTTGGCAGCTCTCCTCAGGCATCTCATCTCGCAGGTGTTGATTTTGCGAAAGTGTGATTTGGATAAAGTCCAGGTTTGAGATTGGTAGCATAGCGTTGGTGTGAACATAGGTATATTTGGATGTTTCAGTAAGGGTGATAGTTGATATGTAAGTGCACTAGCTTTTTGACATCTGATTTCAATTTCTCTGTCCAATCTGCCATCTTCTGTGATCATACTTCCAAGATATTTGAATTCTTTAACTTGTTTCAAAGTTGTGCTATTTATCTGTATATATGTGGGCCCGGCGATCTGCTAACTTGCATTACTTCGGTTTTGGCTGTCTCTATACTCATATTGTATCTGCTGCAGATTGAACTCAGATTATTAATATGATGTTGTAGTCTGCCCTCATCGCTGTAAAACAGGCACTGGTCGTCTGCAAATAGAAGTTCATTTATTTCCTGTGGGTCAGTTGTTTCATCTGGAGTAACGAGTTCTAAATTTTCTGAATCTGTTCTGTCAAGACTTGCTTCTTTGGATATTCTGTCCATGTAGACATTAAATAGCAGAGGAGAGAGCACATATCCCTGTCTCACTCCTGTATTGACTGTGAACATATCTGATATACCTTCTTGTGTTCTTATTGCACTTCGGCTCGAGTGGTACATGGCTATGATGTTTTCTAGCAATTGTCCTTGTATCCCATAGTCTTCAAGGATGGTCCATAATTTGTATCTGTCTACTCTATCGAAAGCCTTTTCCTGATCTACAAACACAATATTCTGCTGATCACTATATTCGATAGTTTTTTCACATATTTGTCTAAGTGTAAATAGTGCATCAGTGCAACTTTTACCTTTCCGAAAACCGAATTGTACTTTGCTTAACTGTTGTTCAACTATGGGATAAGGTCTTTGTTCCAAAAGTTTTGCATACATTTTCCCTATATGGCTCAGGAGTGATATACCTCTGTATGTTTCACACCCTCTCATATTGCCTTTCTTTTTCCATATTGGTACTATTATTGCCTGTTGCCAATCATCTGGGACTTTTCTTTCTTCCCATGCTATATTAAAAAGTCTTGTTGGCCATTTAACTCCTGTTTTCTCACAGGCCTAAATAGCTTCTGTGGTTATTTCATCTGGACCAGGTGATTTGTTTTTAGGACTTTTCTGTATAACTGCTATGACTTCTGCAGGTATGAAATTTGGTGCTTGTTGTCCATGACTTTTAGGCACAAAAGTGAGATTTTCTATGTTATGTGTCTTAGTCTTAGTCGTTGGATCAACATCACGGCATACGGTTTAACCCATAAGTGCTCCGTTTTCCTCCTAACTCAAACCTGAGTCTGGAGAAACTCAGCTCAATGCACGAACTCCGTTGCATCGGCGAAGATCCTGAAATACTTAGTAGATTTTTAACTCGAAATTTTGCCCGGGCAGCGCCGTTAGGCTACTCTTTTTCGATTTCCAACTGCCAAGGGAATTTTTACGTGAGCAACAATACACACGGGCGTCCGATCTCAACGGGCGTCCGATCTCACTACTCAGAGACCAGGGGAAATTTTATTACTGGAAGTCCAGGTGGATTTTTTAAATAAATCCCGGTCCTCACCGGGGAATGAACCCGGGACCTCCAGCGCTCGAGGCGGACACCATACCTCGAGACCACTCAGCCCCCTCTATGTTATGTGTGGGGTTAAGTAAGTAGTTCTTGAAAGTATTCCGCCCACCTTGCTAGTCTTTGTTGTGGATTAAATATTGGTATACCTATTTTGCTGTTTATGATGGTGGTTGGGTTGTAACATGCATGTCTGTTTCTCATTGCATTGACACGTTTATAAAATTCTCTTGGGTAGTCTTTGCTAAGGGTCGCCATCTATTCACCGTAGCTTCTCCAAGATTCATCTTTATATGCTCTAATTGTTCGTTTGGCATTTCGTCGTGCATTTCTATAAGTAAAATAGTCTTGTTCAGATTTGGTTGTGATCCATTTTTTGAATGCTACCTTCTTTTTGAATATGCTATCTTTAACTTCGTTGTTCCTCAATCAATCAATCAATTCCTCCAAGCTGTTCTTAATCCTTTGTCCTGCCCTACTTTCTTTGTTCCACATTTATTTTCCAGTGTGTCAAGCATGGCAGCCTTGAAAATTGTCCATTCCTTATCTACGCTAGAGCAGTCATCAGGGATGTTTTATGTAGTTTTTTTGATTTCTTGATTGAATTCGTTTTTAACCGTATTTTCCCGAAGCCTCCTATAATTGATGACATGTGTCGTTACCTTTTTGTTTCTTATTTTCCTGTATGATGTAATCTTTTTTTTATTATGACTGGTTTGTGATCAGTATCAACGTCTGTATTTGGGAGTGCTCTTGAATCTAATAGTAATAGTAATCCCCTGTCTGATTTCCTAATCAGGATAAAGTTAATTTGAGATGCTTGATCTATGTCATTCCATTTATACCAGGTCTTGGTGTGGCTACGACGATGTTGAAAAAACTATTTGCTATTATTAGTCCGTGTTCGGAGCATATGTTGAGTAGACGTTGACCATTGCCGTTACAATCAGTCTCTGTGTCGCTGAATGTCCCCATGCAATCATCCCACGGTATCCTTCGTGTGCCTATTCGTCCTTTAAAATCACTCATCACAATAAGTTCATCTGTCTCCCTGACATTATTTAACGTGTCTGCAAGTTTATCAAACTACTCGTCTTTGTCTTCGTCGCTGTAAGTGTCGTTACATGGGGCGTATGTTTGTATAACAGTTGTTGTTCTATTTCCTTCTTTGATCTGTACTACTACTATACTAGTATTATCCTTTCCGATATAAATTTAGTGTTGATAATGACTTTCGCTTTGTCTGGATGTAACAAAAAACCCACTCCATGTTTTGTTTAGCTGTAGCTCGCTGGTCGACGCCACTCCATATAAGAACGTAACCTTCATGTGTTCGTTTTATGTTCTGCCCCTTTTTCCTAGTATCTGTGAGCCCTAATAGTTGAATATTTGATTTTCCCCCCCCATAAACTCAACGAAAGCTGGTTCCTTATTTTCTAGACCCGTAACATTCCAAGTCGCGAAGATCTCCTTTTTGTTTGGAAACTTAGCTGTTGGTCACTTGTTGTTGTTCGGCTTCGGTGTTCCCGGCATGAACGCTAATAGAGTTGCGATTTTCTTTCAATTTCCTCCATAATTCTCGAGCGATAGTACTGTCAGAGTGTTGGGGAATAGAGACAGGACATAGAGAGGACAAGGGACAGAATAGAGTCAGGACATAGACAGGGACTACAGAGATAACGATAGACAGGACATAGGTAAGGGTGCAGAGATGTCATAAGACAGGACATACACAGGACAATAGAGAGATTAGAGACAGGACATAGGCGGGGACACAGAGATGTCAGAGACAGGACATAGACAGGACAAGTCCTAGTTATATAAGGGGACACAAGTCTACGGGACTCTGTCCTGAATTGACTAGATGGCATTACACTGAACGACCCAACACAACACGGGCGGACTGCAGTAGGACGTGACTGATGAGACAGCCCGGTTGTCACGAGAGACACGGGGTCCAGTACCACGAGACCAACCGACCAGTGTGAAAACGTCAGACGGGACTCAGACAGTTTAGAGGAAGGACGTTTGTGTTTCTGGAGCGAGTGCATAGCTTTTGCGAGAGTGCTAGCTGGCGTTGCCATGTGTGAAGATAGCGAGTATTTGAGTGCAGGGTTTGTGTGATTGTAAGGCGGCACTTTTGTATATAATGATTTAATCGCCTTGTGTGTGCATTGTGACGATAATCAGGTTCTCCTGAATAAACAGTGATAACACACGTACGACTGATGTTTTCTTGAGTTCGTGTGAAGGATTTAAGAATACCTGTGTGCGCGTGAGACGCTGACATGCGTAAATTAATGGTGTCAAAAGTGTGCAATCTTATGATTAATGAAATCCACATCCGAAGTGAATGATTGAAAACTCGCAAGCTAAGATAGATGAGAGAGAGAGAGAGAGAGAGAGAGAGAGAGAGAGAGAGAGAGAGAGAGAGAGAGAGAGAGAGAGAGAGAGAGAGAGAGAGAGAGAGTACATCGAATGCTGTCAGAAGTTAAAGAATATTTACATTAGATGAATAAAGTACAATGAAATTGACATGTATAATATTTGAATGTTGTTTCAGCTGATGTTCCACTGCTGTTAAAGACTACAATACATAACTAAAAACGACATTGCGACAGAAGACAATTCGACCGACAAAATTCACAAATATATATAACGCATTATGTCTTTCCTCTGAAAGTTTGACATAGACAAACATAATTTTTGGGTGATACTAATTGTTGCTTCTCTAAACAACAGAAGTGATGATGATAATATGAATTAGATGTCAACTACCCAGACGGCGCGACAAGCTCGAGCATAGAGTCATCCACGAGTGGCACTGGGAAAACAAAAATTACCAATTACCCCATTTTCGATATTGCTGATTAAAGCAGCACTCTATTTTTTTATGATTGCTGTATATTAACATCTGAAATTATTACCATTGTATTTTGTACATTGTCTCATTATATATACATTGACATTGTATAAGAAAACCTAGAATAATGTCAACTTTAAAAGAGTGCATTGAGGCAGGGAAAGACTTAGGTTTCACGGGGGACAAATTAGAAGACTGGGCAAAAAGGGAATATAAAGAACATACTGATAGAATTGCTGCCGCAGAGAGGGAAGAAAGAGATAGAAAGACGACTGCAGAGAGGGAAGAAAGAGATAGAAAGGCTACTGCAGAAAGGGGAGAAAGAGCACAAGAATGCTTACATAAGTAAGAATTATCAGAATTAGAATTAGCCAAGGCTACCAAAGTCAAAGAATTAGAATTAGCTGAAGCTACCAAACTTAAAGAATTAGAATTAGCCGAAGCTACCAAAATTAAAGAATTAGAATTAGCGCAAAGATCAGAAGAAACCAAGTTGAAAGAAAAGCAATTAGAGATTGAGTCACAGACCCAGTTGAAAATTAAAGAACTAGAGGTTGAGTGACAGGTGCATATTGCAACTACCAAATTAAAAAGTAAGGAAGAAGAAAATAAGTTTAATAAGTATAAAGGCATAGTCAAACCATTCTGCCAAGGGGACTCTATTTCAGCATGGTCAGAGAACTTTCAATTTCAAATGCAATACCAGGAAGTTCCAAAAGAACATTGGGCCATGATCTATGTGAGAAATTTGTCATCAGAGCCTTTAAAAGTCATTGAATAGATTCCACAAGAACTTAGGAAAGATTACGACTACATACATCAACGAATCATGCAACACTTTTTGTTAGATGCACCAGGTTATCAGGTACAGTTCTCTAAATTAAAACCTAAAGCTAACCAAACGTTCATTGATTACGTTTCTCAAGTTCAGGATATTTACAATAAGTGGCTGAACGCTGCAAAGGTGAATAAAAGCTACGAAAAGCTAAGAGATTTAATGATAATGGACAAAATCATTTCATCGATTCCAACCCCATTTGCTAAAATTTTACAACAGTCTGATGTTGAATCTTAAGAACAATTAGAAAGAAAAGGGTCGGCTTATTTTACTTCCAATAGAGATATTTTCACCTCCAACAACGAAAACAATATAGTAGCCGCAGCAAACATCAAACCACAAAAACCGTTTAGATATAGAGAGAAACAGAAATCAAATGCACCACAATGCCCATATTGCAAACTATCCCATTTTCAATTTCAAATGTGTGACCAGAACCCGGGTTATCCAGCTCACCTAGATATGATGGTTAAGAAGCAACAGAGCAAAAGAGATAATTACAGACGTGCAGTAAAATCCTATCTTGGCACGATAGCGCCAAGTGTCTTGGTCGCTAAAGATTAAAGAGTGTGAATGCAGTTCTCGTTGATTCATCTTCTGAGAGCAAACGTGAGTTTGAAGTGAATGAAGGAATGCAAGATAATTCTCTTGCAGCAATTGATATTCTAAATTATGATAAATGTCAAACATGTCATAAATTTCATGAGGATGGTGTATTAGAATGCGGCCATACAGTCCCGTTTTCAGGGGAAAACGCCAATGCAGTAATTTCCTCCAGAGGAAAATTAATCTTCCACAATGGTGTAGTTAACAACAAACCTTGTCAGGTATTGATTGATTCTGGAAGTACATTAATTGGATTAAGGAAAGAGCTTGCAAAGGCAGAAGATTACACAGGCGAGTTTGCAAATTGCCGAACAATTTCAGGCAATGTGGAGAAATATCCACTAGCTACGGCTCACATGTGTACACCTTTCCTATCAGGCAAATTTATGTGCACAATCTTGGACAATCCATGTACAGAACTGATCATAGGTTGCTTACCATATGTAAAATACTGTACAGTTAAAGAAATTAGTGATGAGTGGTCTATACCAGCCTAGTACCTTGTCTCATCTGCTATGACACCTGTAGTGTTGAGTGGTCTATACCATGACACCTGTAGTGTTGAGTGGTCTATACCATGACACCTGTAGTGTTGAGTTGTCTATACCATGACACCTGCAGTGTTGAGTGGTCTATACCATGACACCTGCAGTGTTGAGTGGTCTATACCATGACACCTGCAGTGTTGAGTGGTCTATACCATGACACCTGTAGTGTTGAGTGGTCTATACCATGACACCTGTAGTGTTTAGTGGTTGTGACAAGACCGCCGGGGCTTGGTCTGGTTTGCCACGATAGATAATTATTCCCAGCCTTTGCTCCAACCACCTCAATAGCACTCTACATCTACCAGGCCCCACACAAGGCGGGACAGCTGGACCTCCCCTCCCTCACCTAGGGTTTCCTACCCCAAGGGGGCTCGGACCAGACACCAGTCATATCACTGCACAAAGTCATAGCTAAGAAAACAAAAATTTAATTCTGAACTAAGTCAACCACAACACAGAGAAGGATGGCTGAAAGCCAGACTAGAAGAGACTATGTACAAGAGCACATATGCAGATGAGGATTCTTCGTCATGGAGACTGACGATAGCTCGTGCGGTTGTCCAGTCGTGGTAGCGACTCACCCAGGCTCCTCCAGTGGACTGGAACTCCAAGGTCTGCTGCCTCTCCAAAGTTCCCTCTTCACACAGAGAACCAATCACGGGCTGATCAAGCGCAGTACCACTGCCTGACTGACACTGCACCGATGAACAAGGATCCTTCCTTGCTGTCGTACTATTTCCCTCGTCACACTCCTGATGAAGTCTGGGCCGACCCTAGAACATTAGCGGTCTCCCACTTGCAGAAAAAGTACATATAGCACCGTCTCAAAATACACAAGAGCCTGGTCACTCTTCTATCTCTTAAGTGACCCACACACTGATATGTCACCTACAGAATGAGCGGTTGCTCCACATGAACACAAAAGGTCACTGGCAAAGTCTATCAGGTGACTAAACACTTCACCTTATTTCCATGTCCTTGGATCAATAGATCTTCACACAGTATCTTATAACTACCCTGATCGAAGGGTATCAATCACAACTTAGCATACACTGTCAACAGTTCACCACGTTGGCCTGAGGTAGCTCCCTACCTTCACAAACATGTCAACAGTTCACCACGTTGGAATGAGGTAGCTCCGTACCTTCACAAACATGTCACTCTGATGTTCCCACCACGTAAGTACTCAATGTCTTAGGTCACTGGACCACATGTTGGCTTCATAAAGGTAACCAATGTAGAAACACTATTTAAGCATCAAATTATACATGGTGTCCCATAACAACCCAGCCGGGCCAGAAGCATATAACACAGGCCATGGTGACCGTTAACAATGATCACTGGGCTCAACTTGAAAGTTCCTGACCTTGCAATCACCAAGGTTTACACTGAGGTTGAATTCACCAGTGCTTCACTGGCTAGAATCACCAGACGTTTCAGTGTTGGATCCTCTCAGGATCGGATGACACTCGTCGGACTCTTGACGGAGGTCCTAACCTAGACCTACCGATTTATTCAGCACTCAGCTCCTTCCAACATTGATCTCGCAGAATCAGACGACCACTCCCAGTATGGCCTCAATCAACTTTTTGAAAGGCACTGGAATGAGTGGGCCCATAGAGCTCATGGTAAAGCTCTTGAATCTTCTTCTGTATAGTAATAACAGATCCTGAAACACGGAGAGGTTGGTGTGAGTACTCAACTACAACAAAGACTACCAGCATCTCCACCATGTCACCTGCCTCTCAGACATTCCTCATGTCTACCAGCATGAGTATGAAATCATCACATCATAGATCTACTAGTAATCATAATGTATAGGCATAATGATATTAGAGAAAGCCATAGCACACCTGTTCAGTCAAGTAACACTTCTGGGCTACAAATAACCCCTAGCACCAGAGTCGACTGTATGACTCTGTCAAGCATCCTTCGCCTGGTGCCAGTCCAATCCTGTTTCATCTTCCATCATCAATCAACATATACACCTACTTCCCTTTCAGTGTAGGGATTACTGTATCGAGAAGGTGTCCAGCCGGACATCTCCTTCCTGACAGACTCATCAATTCATCAATCCCTTAACCCATGGACTGATCAATTACACACATTAATAACTATATGACCATAATGAATTATACTCCTGATAATTCATTACTATAGCATTAACCAAGGAGAACTCATGAATTGTTACACTTAAATAACAAACTCATATCACAGCCATAGTGTCAGTTCTGGGATCTCTGTCCCAGATCTTGAGTTGCCCTTTTATTCACTGACTATCTTCCAGGTCAGTCATACCTGTGCCGGTCGAGCACAGCTTTGGTGGCCATCCACCAGTACACTTCCCCACAGCTACTGTGGGTCCCGTGTACCTTGTCCCGTGACGACTTAAGTCACGTCATCCAATGTAGCAAGCCTCCAGACTCTCCACCACCACACTCTGGCTCCACCTTTTTTGGGGGGTTTTCCCCCTCATATACTACTACTTCACGACAGTATTCCCAATACTCCATGAACCGAATCATGGTTCCAGAAGAGTAGAATATTAGAGACAGAAACGGTTAGGTTCAACTGTTCGATCTATCTAGACCTAACGGCCTCGAATTACGGAGTGCCGCATCACCCTCGATCGGGTATGTTCAACCATCGGATATGCTCGATCGCTTTGGGTCAGACCCCTTCACCTAACGGGTTGGGTGTACCGGGCTACCTCCCAGTCGGCTACCTAGACAAACGTAAGATGGAACACGCACGGTCATTCTAGCGGACGGACATGACAACAAGCAGTAACAATAGTATCATGAATACTTCCTATCAACTGTTATCCTACCGATGCAACACCATTCTGCTTACGCAGAATAACACTGTTATCTTCACACAGCAAATACACCACGGCTGATCTCACTTTGATTCCTCGAAAAATCACCATCACTGATAGAACAATTCAGTTACAATTCTAATGTCACGAAGCACACTACACATCTCTAATAATAAGCTCTACCTTATCATTATTTATAGCGTCTAGCATGTTGATGTAATGACTGACAAACTGTCGCCTTGCATGCGTAATTAATAAACCAAACCAGTAACTGCTACACACTGTTAAGCACATCGTTCGGCCTATTTTATTTACACACCACTCGCTGTGGAATACGGCTTGTTCCGTCAGGTAACACATTACATCGCTGATCGATAAAGCCTACTTAAATATGCAGACAGCCAGCTGTAACTTGTAACGCTACGCGACGACTCATTTTCGACGGCAATTAATTCGTTCGGGGAGGTCGGCACGGCATCAAGACAACAGTTAAATAATAGAATAAGTATTCAACTAACCTGTGATTGAACAATCACAAACTTGACTGCAGATGTCCGCTCTGGCCGCGAATATTGACATCAAAATTACATCAGCCTGTTGGCTGTGATCTGTCTACGCTGAGGTCTGGTTGGCGACTGACCACGACTAAGTCAGTGCGCCTTCAACTCGCCTACACGGGCCGCGTGACTTTCATGATTCATGAAGAAAACCAGAGTCACGATAAGTTCCACCCACCCCGTGCTGCACGAAGCACTCGTGAACCTAGAGATCTCTACCACGTACGCACTTGAGGGAACATTCTAGATTTTTCTATAAATAACTAGAATAGCTCCGCCCCGCACTACTTTTCTAGGGAAATCCCCTATTAATTGATATTAATTTCAAGGGAGACCAACGCATCGCACTCCCTTCAAAGGGATATTATGCAGAGATCTGCCGATCTGTAGGCGTTTCGTCACATAGGCCCCCACTTAAGATGGTCGACCCGGTCAAACTCACTAGACAAAGATCGGTCCGAACTCTGAACCTCTACTCTATCAAGATGGGATGTCCTGGAAAAGACGTTCCATAACGTTCAATTTCCCTGGGGAGATCCACCAGAATGGTATGGATGCTGGATCACCAACCACCGCCTCAAACATACGTTATCTCCAGCGATTAGACCCGAAACGTAACGGCCTGGTGATTGGCTTACAGGATCTGTCTACACTGGACTGTTCCGCATCCACCTGTTGTAGGCCATCGGTTACTTTACTGAAGGTTCGTTCGTCCATTCCGACAATACTATATTTCCTATCCCGACTAGGCATCACCTTCGTGGACTGATCGCGGATGTCGACCGAAATGAATGGTCGCTTACTCCAGGTTCGTCTGGAGTACCCTTGCTCCTGCCTTCTCTCCCGCGAGTAAGGACAGTGAGCCTGTCGCCGTATCGAGTCACCCGATGATCCCGTCGTGCCAGATGTGACTTCGCCTGTCCGACCTCGATTCCCAGTGTGCTTAACACCATGGGCCTCTTCCCGACGGAGCCTGTTCGCCCTATCTACGGTTGAACGCTCAGGAGACCGCAGACCCTCCCCACAGGATGTACTGCGTAGGACTGAGTCTTCCTCGCCCTCGTCTGGACCCAGAACCGAATCTAGCGCGATGGTAGTCGCACTACTTTCTGGAGAAACTACCTCGGACCTATCCAAATTCTGAAGGAGAGTACAATGGAACTTACGCAATTCCCCGCGGACCTTCACCTCATACGTGGATCGGGACATTATCCGTTCTACAGGAAAAGGGCCCTGCCATCCGAGTTCGAATTCCGCCCCCTCGATTGGGAGAAGCGCGAGAACCCTATCTCCAATCTGCAGAGATAAACCGTTTCTGGTCCTGTGCTTTGGTGCTGCCAAACAACACGTTGGGCACGACCGGATATATCTCCGCACGTCGCCTGTCATTCCAGGCCAGTGGTAGTGGCTGGAAAGACACTGGACTGTTGTCCCCACATCCTTATGTCCGGTTAAGGATAAGGTATGCACTCTATGTATCAAGCAGGATCTGTAGTCAGTAGGGACTACCATCTGACCGTACTGGCTATCCCCTTGCCCGGCTCTCCGATAAAGCAACCGGTTTTCTACATAGAACTGACCCGGAGTTGGCGGGTCAGAACTTTGGGACACCTCCAGTAAGTAAGGACGCAAAGTCTGGTCCCTACTTTGAGCACTGCTCACTAACCTCGCAAGAGAATAGTCTATTTCCTTACCACACTGCCTTTCTCCATCCTTAGCCCTGGCCTGCCTAGCGCTCACTAGACAATGTTCCCTGGGGTCCCCCAGGAATACATGCGGACGACCGAGGATCAAAGGGTAAATAGGATCAGGCAGCACAGCCGCCTGGATACTACCCGTAACATACTTGCACCGAATGTCAATCCGAGCAATCGGCAAGTCCATAGCTACGGAGCTCCTCATGGCCAGCTGGAATTCTCTTGTCTCGCCGGTGAGCTGCCCTGGGCTCACAAGGTGGGATGAGATTACAGCTTCAAACTGCAATCCTGTATCGTATAGACATTCCACCTGCTTCCCATTCACCTCTATCGTTTCGACCACAGGTGATTTCTCAGACTTTGGTTTCTCCCGACCCTTAGGTGTGGTCTCGCTAGGTCTACCCCTATTAGAGGCGAGACAAGCAAAGTTCAAGTCCTTTGGCTTCCTCATACAATCTACAGTATTATGGGAAGGAGACTTACAGTACTTACACCACCTCTTACTCCACTTCCGTTTTGGGGAGGCGGGAGGGCTTTGCTTATCGGGTTTCTTACCAGAGTCTTTTACCACAGGATCTGCTACATTGGATGATTCTTTGGGACCTTTGGTCTTGGGCTTCTCATCAAGCCCCTTCTGCCTTTTCTGTGAATCAGTCTGACTGGAATCCCCAGTCTCACCATAGACTTCCACATACCTTTCAGCTAACTTATTTACTATGTCTAGCTTTTCCGCCCCATTTTCCCCTAAGAAATTCCTTAAAGGCTTGGACATCTGCATTTTCATTTGATCCACCACCATCAACTCTCTCAGACTCTCATAATCCTCTTTGAAATGGGCCAACGCCATCCATTTCAACAGGTATGAGTTCAGCCTCACACTATAGGCCGAGAACATCTCACCTGGTTCTCTATTGGAAGTTCTGAACCTCCGCCTGTAAGCATGGGCTGTCATTTCGAATCTTTTCAAAAGAGCCGATTTCAGGGTTGGATAATCATTTTCCATCCCTGGGGGAAGACGCGCATACACTTCGTACGGGGTGCCACGGAGTCCTTGTGAAAGCTTAAGATTCCAACGCTCCGGCTCTAAGCCCATAGCTTTACACATTGCCTCGAACTTCTCTAAGAATTGATCTATCTTTTCTTGGTCCGGTTTAAATGGTGGAAACGGCCATTTCATAGCACGGTAAGCTGGTCTGCTGGCTGCTGATGAGCTAGGTAAAGCTACTCCACCTACTGCTCCCTCAGAATCACCAACAGATTTAGCCTCTACCTCAATTTGCTTAATACGGAACTCATGTTCCATTTCCAATTTCCTAGCTTCTAATTTCTTAGACTCTAGGTCAGCTGCAAGTTTTTGTGACTGTTGGTCTGCCACCAACTTTTGCTCTTCAAGTGCTAACTTTCGAGCTTCAAGCTCAATTTCTGACTTTCTTCGCTCACTCTCTTCTGCTCTGAAGTGTCTCTCTACTTCCAGTACATAGGCTTTAAACTCCTCACCTTCCAATCCCATCTCAGTTGCAGATGCCCGCACCTTAGCTAAATCTAAAGTACGAGTAGCCATGCTTAGTGTAACTTAGTATCAGTATAGATATGCAATACCCAATCACAATGCTAACTGTACTCCAACCAACACTGTAACTATGTATCTATACTAACTTAACTAAATGTCTGTCCACGTCGAAGAGAAAGGTATCAGTAGCCCTACTCGTCAAGCAGACAATAGGTGTAGGACAGATGACACTATAACCTATTCCTACGAGATGTCAGAACAAAGAGAAGATCCCGGACGAGCCCCCACTCTATCTTGTGACAAGACCGCCGGGGCTTGGTCTGGTTTGCCACGATAGATAATTATCCCCAGCCTTTGCTCCAACCACCTCAATAGCACTCTACATCTACCAGGCCCCACACAAGCCGGGACAGCTGGACCTCCCCTCCCTCACCTAGGGTTCCCTACCCCAAGGGGGCTCGGACCAGACACCAGTCATATCACTGCACAAAGTCATAGCTAAGAAAACAAAAATTTAATTCTGAACTAAGTCAACCACAACACAGAGAAGGATGGCTGAAAGCCAGACTAGAAGAGACTATGTACAAGAGCACATATGCAGATGAGGATTCTTCATCATGGAGACGGACGATAGCTCGTGCGGTTGTCCAGTCGTGGTAGCGACTCACCCAGGCTCCTCCAGTGGACCGGAACTCCAAGGTCTGCTGCCTCTCCAAAGTTCCCTCTTCACACAGAGAACCAATCACGGGCTGATCAAGCGCAGTACCACTGCCTGACTGACACTGCACCGATAAACAAGGATCCTTCCTTGCTGTCGTACTATTTCACTCGTCACACTCCTGATGAAGTCTGGGCCGACCCTAGAACATTAGCGGTCTCCCACTTGCAGAAAAAGTACATGTAGCACCGTATCAAAATACACAAGAGCCTGGTCACTCTTCTATCTCATAAGTGACCCACACACTGATATGTCACCTACAGAATGAGCGGTTGCTCCACATGAACACAAAATGTCACTGGCAAAGTCTATCAGGTGACTAAACACTTCACCTTATTTCCATGTCCTTGGATCAATAGATCTTCACACAGTATCTTATAACTACCCTGATCGAAGGGTATCAATCACAACTTAGCATACACTGTCAACAGTTCACCACGTTGGCCTGAGGTAGCTCCCTACCTTCACAAACATGTCAACAGTTCACCACGTTGGAATGAGGTAGCTCCCTACCTTCACAAACATGTCACTCTGATGTTCCCACCACGTAAGTACTCAATGTCTTAGGTCACTGGACCACATGTTGGCTTCATAAAGGTAACCAATGTAGAAACACTATTTAAGCATCAAATTATACATGGTGTCCCATAACAACCCAGCCGGGCCAGAAGCATATAACACAGGCCATGGTGACCGGTAACCATGATCACTTGGCTCAACTTGAAAGTTCCCTGACCTTGCTAATCACCAAGGTTTACACTGAGGTTGAATGTCACCAGTGCTTCACTGGCTAGAATCACCAGACGTTTCAGTGTTGGATCCTCTCAGGATCGGATGACACTCGTCGGACTCTTGACGGAGGTCCTAACCTAGACCTACCGACTTATTCAGCACTCAGCTCCTTCCAACATTGATCTCGCAGAATCAGACGACCACTCCCAGTATGGCCTCAATCAACTTCTTGATAGGCACTGGAATGAGTGGGCCCATAGAGCTCATGGTAAAGCTCTTGAATCTTCTTCATGTATAGTAATAACAGATCCTGAAACACGGAGAGGTTGGTGTGAGTACTCAACTACAACAAAGACTACCAGCATCTCCACCATGTCACCTGCCTCTCAGACATTCCTCATGTCTACCAGCATGAGTATGAAATCATCACATCATAGATCTACTAGTAATCATAATGTATAGGCATAATGATATTAGAGAAAGCCATAGCACACCTGTTCAGTCAAGTAACACTTCTGGGCTACAAATAACCCCTAGCACCAGAGTCGACTGTATGACTCTGTCAAGCATCCTTCGCCTGGTGCCAGTCCAATCCTGTTTCATCTTCCATCATCAATCAACATATACACCTACTTCCCTTTCAGTGTAGTGATTACTGTATCGAGAAGGTGTCCAGCCGGACATCTCCTTCCTGACAGACTCATCAATTCATCAATCCCTTAACCCATGGACTGATCAATTACACACATTAATAACTATATGACCATAATGAATTATACTCCTGATAATTCATTACTATAGTATTAACTAAGGAGAACTCATGAATTGTTACACTTAAATAACAAACTCATATCACAGCCATAGTGTCAGTTCTGGGATCTCTGTCCCAGATCTTGAGTTGCCCTTTTATTCACTGACTATCTTCCAGGTCAGTCATATCTGTGCCGGTCGAGCACAGCTTTGGTGGCCATCCACCAGTACACTTCCCCACAGCTACTGTGGGTCCCGTGTACCTTGTCCCGTGACGACTTAAGTCACGTCATCCAATGTAGCAAGCCTCCAGACTCTCCACCACCACACTCTGGCTCCACCTTTTTTTTGGGGGGGGGTTTTCCCCTCATATACTACTACTTCACGACAGTATTCCCAATACTCCATGAACCGAATCATGGTTCCAGAAGAGTAGAATATTAGAGACAGAAACGGTTAGGTTCAACTGCTTCGATCTATCTAGACCTAACGGCCTCGAATTACGGAGTGCCGCATCACCCTCGATCGGGTATGTTCAACCATCGGATATGCTCGATCGCTTTGGGTCAGACCCCTTCACCTAACGGGTTGGGTGTACCGGCCTACCTCCCAGTCGGCTACCTAGACAAACGTAAGATGGAACACGCACGGTCATTCTAGCGGACAGACATGACAACAAGCAGTAACAATAGTATCATGAATACTTCCTATCAACTGTTATCCTACCGATGCAACACCATTCTGCTTACGCGGAATAACACTGTTATCTTCACACAGCAAATACACCACGGCTGATCTCACCTTGATTCCTCGAAAAATCACCATCACTGATAGAACAATTCAGTTACAATTCTAATGTCACGAAGCACACTACACATCTCTAATAATAAGCTCTACCTTATTATTTACAGCATCTAGCATGTTGATGTAATGACTGACAAACTGTCGCCTTGCATGCGTAATTAATAAACCAAACCAGTAACTGCTACACACTGTAAAGCACATCGTTCGGCCTATTTTATTTACACACCACTCGCTGTGGAATACGGCTTGTTCCGTCAGGTAACACATTACATCGCTGATCGATAAAGCCTACTTAAATATGCAGACCGCCAGCTGTAACTTGTAACGCTACGCGACGACTCATTTTCGACGGCAATTAATTCGTTCGGGGAGGTCGGCACGGCATCAAGACAACAGTTAAATAATAGAATAAGTATTCAACTAACCTGTGATTGAACAATCACAAACTTGACTGCAGATGTCCGCTCTGGCCGCGAATATTGACATCAAAATTACATCAGCCTGTTGGCTGAGATCGGTCTACGCTGAGGTCTGGTTGGCGACTGACCACGACTAAGTCAGTGCGCCTTCAACTCGCCTACACGGGCCGCGTGACTTTCATGATTCATGAAGAAAACCAGAGTCACGATAAGTTCCACCCACCCCGTGCTGCACTGAAGCACTCGTGAACCTTAGAGATCTCTACCACGTACGCACTTGAGGGAACATTCTAGATTTTTCTATAAATAACTAGAATAGCTCCGCCCCGCACTACTTTTCTAGGGAAATCCCCTATTAATTGATATTAATTTCAAGGGAGACCAACGCATCGCACTCCCTTCAAAGGGATATTATGCAGAGATCTGCCGATCTGTAGGCGTTTCGTCATAGTGGTCTATACCATGACACCTGAAGTGTTGAGTGGTCTATACCATGACACCTGTAATGTTGAGTGGTCTACACCATGACACCTGTAGTGTTGAGTGGTCTATACCATGACACCTGTAGTGATGAGTGGTCTATACCTGCCTAGTACCTTGTCTCATCTGCCATGACACCTGTAGTGATGAGGGGTCTATATCATGACACCTGTAATGTTGAGTGGTCTATACCATGACGCCTGTAGTGATGAGTGGTCTATACCATGACACCTGTAGTGTTGAGTGGTCTATACCATGACACCTGTAGTGATGAGGTCTATACCAGCCTAGTACCGTGTCTCATCTACCATGACACCTGCAGTGTTGAGTGGTATATACCATGACATCTGTAGTGTTGTGTGGTCTATACGATGACACCTGTAGCATTGAGTGGTCTATACCACGACACCTGTAGCATTGAGTGGTCTATACCACGACACCTGTAGTGATGAGTGATCTACACCAGCCTAGTACCTTGTCTCATCTACCATGACACCTTCAGTGTTGAGTGGTCTATAACATGACACCTGTAGTGTTGAGTGGTCTATACCATGACACCTGTAGTGTTGATATTTCTATACCATGACACCTGTAGTGTTGAGTGGTCTATACCAGCCTAGTACCTTGTCTCATCTACCATGACACCTGCAGTGTTGAGTGGTCAATACTATGCACACCTGTAGTGTTGAGTGGTCTATAACATGACACATGTAGTGTTGAGTGGTCTATACCATGACATCTGTAGTGTTGAGTGGTCTATACCAGCCTAGTACCTTGTCTGGCCAAGCTGACCTCATCAGCCTTGACATGTACAGATACCTCGTCTTGTTGATTTCACTCTTCTACTCCAGAGGAGTTTCATCATCTTGTTTTATTAAGGCACGCACACCTTGAGACCCCTGTCTGGTAGACACCCCATTGATGATCTCAAGTCTATGGTCTTCAACAGAACTACCACTCCAACACATACACTCACAAATATAAACACACACAAATGCTATAACAACAATGAACTTTAATCATACCAGGTTGGGGGAGACAGAAAGATTACAATAAAGAATCGCAATCATGTCGTGTGGGCAGAGAAACAGATTACACCCACATACATATGCAGTGTACATATAAGATGTTAAAATAAAATATTCACAAGTCAAATTGTTCGATTAATTGTTTAAAAATTCTTGTAGCCTATAAAACAGTGGGTGTAAAGCCGCCAGCAGCTTTCATTGCAACACTATGGTGGATAGATGTATGGAAAGATAAACAAAGACAGCAGAAAAAGATAGAAAGGAGGACATGCAGAACTAAAGATTACAGTGGCAATTCTAATCAGACAGACAGTCAGAAAGCCAGACAGAAGATTAGAGTGGTAATTTTGATCACATAGACAGAACTAAAGATTACAGGGATAATTTTAATCAGACAGATAAATAACATACAAGTAACTTCAATGAAAGCCCGGTGATCAATGGAAGTGATGAACATGGTGATGTATGGAATGTCTCAACTTAAGGACCCAATGGTGTCAATGAAAGATCTTTATTAAACTTAACTTGCCAGTTGAAAAACTGTGACCCAGTGGGATAAAAAAAAGTTTAATACGATTGCTAGCAGTGCAGGTCATTGGAATGAAGACTGTTGCTAGCAGTGCAGGTCATTGGAATGAAGACCATTGCTAGTGGTTAAAGATGACAGCATGTCTTAACCCACTTAGCTGTGCCACTATCAATCTTCCTACAGCAAGAACAACAATCTATAACCCTTAAACCTTACTGTGAACTTTGCCCTGTCAATATCAGACCTGGACACACAAGAGGCATGTCCAACAACTACACTGGGACACAACCCAACTATACACTAAGACACAACCCAACAACTACACACTGGGACACAACCCAACTATACACTAGGACACAACCCAACAACTACACACTGGGACACAACCCAACAACTACACACTGGGACACAACCCAACAACTACATACTGGGACACAACCCAACAACTACACACTGGGACACAACCCAACAACTACACACTGGGACACAACCCAACAGCTACACACTGGGACACAACCCAACAACTATACACTGGGACACAACCCAACAACTATACACTGGGACACAACCCAACAACTACACACTGGGACACAACCCAACAACTACACACTGGGACACAACCCAACAACTACACACTGGGACACAACCCAACAACTACACACTGGGACACAACCCAACAACTATACACTGGGACACAACCCAACAACTACACACTGGGACACAACCCAACAACTACACACTGGGACACAACCCAACAACTACACACTGGGACACAACCCAACAACTACACACTGGGACACAGCCCAACAACTACACTGGGACACAACCCAACAACTACACACTGGGACACAACCCAACAACTATACACTGGGACACAACCCAACAACTACACACTGGGACACAACCCAACAACTACACACTGGGACACAACCCAACTATACACTGGGACACAACCCAACAACTACACACTGGGACACAACCCAACAACTACACACTGGGACACAACCCAACAACTACACACTGGGACACAACCCAACAACTATACACTGGGACACAACCCAACAACTACACACTGGGACACAACCCAACAACTACACACTGGGACACAACCCAACAACTACACACTGGGACACAACCCAACAACTACACACTGGGACACAGCCCAACAACTACACTGGGACACAACCCAACAACTACACACTGGGACACAACCCAACAACTATACACTGGGACACAACCCAACAGCTACACACTGGGACACAACCCAACAACTACACACTGGGACACAACCCAACAACTACACACTGGGACACAACCCAACAACTACACACTGGGACACAATCCAACAACTACACACTGGGACACAATCCAACTATACACTAAGACACAACACAACAACTACATACTGGGACACAACCCAACAACTACACACTAAGACACAACCCAACAACTACACACTAAGACACAACCCAACAACTACACACTAAGACACAACCCAACAACTACACACTAAGACACAACCCAACAACTACATACTGGGACACAACCCAACAACTACATACTGGGACACAACCCAACAACTACATACTGGGACACAACCCAACAACTACACACTGGGAACACAACCCAACAACTACATACTGGGACACAACCCAACAACTACACACTGGGACACAACCCAACAACTACACACTGGGACACAACCCAACAACTACATACTGGGACACAACCCAACAGCTACACACTGGGACACAATCCAACAACTACACACTGGGACACAATCCAACTATACACTAAGACACAACACAACAACTACTACTGGGACACAACCCAACAACTACACACTAAGACACAACCCAACAACTACACACTAAGACACAACCCAACAACTACACACTAAGACACAACCCAACAATACATACTGGGACACAACCAACAACTAACATACGGGACACAACAGTGACACAACCCAACTATACACTAAGACACAACCCAACAACTACATACTGGGACACAACAGTGACACAACCCAACTATACACTAAGACACAGCCCAACAACTACATACTGGGACACAACAGTGACACAACCCAACAACTACATACTGGGACACAACAGTGACACAACCCAACAACTACATACTGGACACAACAGTGACACAACCCAACAACTACATACTGGGACACACACAGTGACACAACCCAACAACTACATACTGGGACACAACAGTGACACAACCCAACAACTACAACTGGGACCAACAGTGACACAACCAACAACTACATACTGGACACAACAGTGACACAACCCAACAACTACATACTGGGACACAACAGTGACACAACCCAACAACTACATACTGGACACAACAGTGACACAACCCAACAACTACATACTGGGACACAACAGTGACACAACCCAACAACTACATACTGGGACACAACAGTGACACAACCCAACAACTACATACTGGGACACAACAGTGACACAACCCAACAACTACATACTGGGACACAACAGTGACACAACCCAACAACTACATACTGGGACACAACAGTGACACAACCCAACAACTACATACTGGGACACAACAGTGACACAACCCAACTATACACTAAGACACAACCCAACCACTACATACTGGGACACAACAGTGACACAACCCAACTATACACTAAGACACAGCCCAACAACTACATACTGGGACACAACAGTGACACAACCCAACTATACACTAAGACACAACCCAACAACTACATACTGGGACACAACAGTGACACAACCCAACAACTACACACTAGGACACAACCCAACTATACACTAAGACACAACCCAACTATACACTAGGACACAACCCAACTATACACTAAGACACAACCCAACTATACACTAGGACACAACCCAACAACTACACACTAGGACACAACCCAACAGCTACACACTGGGACACAACCCAACAACTACACACTGGGACACAACCCAACAACTACACACTAGGGAACCACAAATACAACTATACACTAAGACACAACACACAACTACATGACTGGTACAACAAAACCAGACAACTACAACTAGAGACACAACCCAACTATAACACTAAGGACACAGCCCAACAACTACATACGGGGACACAACAGTGACAGCAACGCAACTATACACTAAGACACCAACCCAAAAACTACATACTGGGACACAACAGTGACACATCCCAACAACTGACACAACTGGGACAGGCAACCCTCACATATACACTAAGACACAACCCAATCAACTACATACTGGACACAACAGTGACACATCCCGACAACTACACACTTGGACACAAACCCAAAGATACACTAAGACAGCAACCCAACAACTAGCATACTGGGACCTAACACCCCAAAACACTACACACTAAGAACAAACCCAACATATACACTTAGCACACAACCCAAAACAACTACACACTGGTTACAACCAACACTCACTGGGAGTCAACCCAACACTACACACTAGACACAACCAACAACTACAACCTGGGACACAACCACAAACGTGACACACTGGACCAGCCCAACAACTACACAATGGGACACAATCCGAACTACTAGCACGAATGGGACAACACAATAACAACTACTACACTGGGACACAACCAACAACTAGCACAACTAGGACACAACCCAACAACTACACACTGGCGCAAAAAACCCCCATGAACAACCCAACTATACACTAGGAAACAGACCAACAACTGACATACTGGGACAGACAACAGTTGACACAATGCACAACTATACACTTAAGACACAACCAACAACTACAGTACTGGGACAAACAGTGACACAACCCAACTATACGGGAGCTACAGTGACACGAACCCAACAACTACATACTGGGACAACAACAGTGACACAAACCCAACAACTACATACTGGGACACAACAGTGACACAACCGCAACAATACATACGTGGGACACAACAGTGACACAACCCAAAAACTACAATACGTGGACACAAACAGTGACTACAAACCCACAACTACATACTGGGACACAACAGTGACACAACCCAACAACTACATACTGGGGACACACAGGACACAACCCAACAACTACATACTGGGACACAACAGTGACACAACCCCAACAACTACATACTGGGACACAACAGTGACACAACCCAACAACTACATACTGGGACACAACAGTGACACAACCCAACAACTACATACTGGGACACAACAGTGACACAACCCAACAACTACATACTGGGACACAACAGTGACACAACCCAACTACTATGACACTAAGTACACAACCCAACAACTACATACTGGGACACAACAGTGACCACAACCCACACTATACACTGAGGACACAAGCCAACCAACACTACATACTGGGACACAACAGTGACACAACCCAACTATACACTAAGACACAGCCCAACAACTACATACTGGGACACAACAGTGACACAACCCAACTATACACTAAGACACAGCCCAACAACTACATACTGGGACACAACAGTGACACAACCCAACTTAGACACTAAGACACTAGCCCAAACAACTACATACTGGGGACACACAGTGACACAACCCACTATTCACTAAGGACACACCCAACAACTACATACTGGGACACAACAGTGACACAACCCAACAACTACACACTAGGACACAACCCAACTATACACTAAGACACAGCCCAACAATACATACTGGGACACAAACAGTGACACAAACCCAACTATACACTAAGACACAGCCCAACAACTACATACTGGACACAACAGTGACACAACCCAACTATACACTAAGACCAAGCCCAACAACTACATACTGGGACACAACAGTGACACAACCCAACAACTACACACTGGGACACAACCCAACATTACACTAAGACACAGCCCAACAACATACATACCTGGGAACAGCAACAGTGACACAACCCAACTATACACTAAGATACAACAGCCCAACAACTACATACTGGGACACAACAGTGACACAACCCACTATACACTAAGACAGCCCAACAACTACATACTGGGACACAACAGTGACACAACCCAACAACTACACACTGGGACACAACCCAACTATACACTAAGACACAACCCAACAACTACACACTGGGACACACCCCAACTATACACTAAGACACAACCCAACTATACACTAGGACACAACCCAACTATACACTAGGACACAACCCAACTATACACTAGGACACAACCCAACTATACACTAGGACACAACCCAACTATACACTAAGACACAACCCAACTATACACTAAGACACAACCCAACTATACACTAGGACACAACCCAACAACTACACACTGGGACACAACAGTGACACAACCCAACAACTATACACTAAGACACAACCCAACTATACACTAAGACACAACCCAACAACTACATACTGGGACACAACAGTGACACAACCCAACTATACACTAAGACACAAACCCAACAAACTACATACTGGGACACAACAGTGGACACAACCCAACTATACACTAAGACACAGCCCAACAACTACATACTGGGACACAACAGCTGACACAACCCAAACTATACACTAAGACACAGCCCAACAACTACCATACTGGGACACAACAGTGACACAAACCCAACTATACACTAAGACACCGCCCAACCAAACTACATACTGGGACACAACAGTGACACAACCCAACTATACACTAAGACACAGCCCAACAAACTACATACTGGGACACAAACAGTGATCACAACCCAACTATACACTAGGACACAGCCCAACAACTACATACTGGGACACAACAGTGACACAACCCAACTATACACTAAGACACAACCCAACAACTACATACTGGGACACAACAGTGACACAACCCAACAACTACACACTGGGACACAACCCAACTATACACTAAGACACAACCCAACAACTACATACTGGGACACACCCCAACAACTACACACTGGGACACAACAGTGACACAACCCAACTATACACTAAGACACAACCCAACAACTACATACTGGGACACAACAGTGACACAACCCAACTATACACTAAGACACAACCCAACAACTACATACTGGGACACAACAGTGACACAACCCAACTATACACTAAGACACAACCCAACAACTACATACTGGGACACAACAGTGACACATCCCAACAACTACACACTGGGACACAACCCAACTATACACTAAGACACAACCCAACAACTACATACTGGGACACAACCCAACTATACACTAAGACACAACCCAACAACTACATACTGGGACACCAACAGTGACACATCCCAACTATACACCTAAGACACAACCCAACAACTACATACTGGGACACAAACAGTGACACAACCCAACTGATACACTAAGACACAACCCAACAACTACATACTGGGACACAACAGTGACACATCCCAACTATACACTAAGACACAACCCAACAACTACATACTGGGACACAACAGTGACACAACCCAACTATACACTAGGACACAGCCCAACAAACTAACATACTGGGACACAACAGTGGACCACAACCCAACTATACACTAAAACACAACCCAACAACTACATACTGGACACAACAGTGACACAACCCAACAACTACACACTGGGACACAACCCAACTATACACTAAGACACAACCCAACAACTACATACTGGGACACACCCCCAACAAACTACACACTGGGACACAACAGTGACACAACCCAACTATACACTAAGACACAACCCAACAACTACATACTGGGACACAACAGTGACACAACCCAACTATACACTAAGACACAACCCAACAACTACATACTGGGACACAACAGTGACACAACCCCAAATATACACTAAGACACAACCCCAAAAACTACATACTGGGACACAACAGTGACACATCCCAACAACTACACACTGGGACACAACCCAAATATACACTAGACACAACCCAAAACTACATACTGGGACACAACAGTGACACAACCCAACTATACACTAAGACACAACCCAACAACTACATACTGGGACACAACAGTGACACAACCCAACAACTACATACTGGGACACAACAGTGACACAAACCCAACAACTACATACTGGGACACAACAGTGACACATCCCAACAACTACACACTGGGACACAACCCAACTATACACTAAGACACAACCCAACAACTACATACTGGGACACAACAGTGACACAACCCAACTATACACTAAGACACAACCCAACAACTACATACTGGGACACAACAGTGACACAACCCAACTATACACTAAGACACAACCCAACAACTACATACTGGGACACAACAGTGACACAACCCAACTATACACTAAGACACAACCCAACAACTACATACTGTGACACACAGTGACACAAACCCACTATACACTAAGACACAGCCCAACAACTACATACTGGGACACAACAGTGACACAACCCAACTATACACTAAGACACAACCCAACAACTACATACTGGGACACAACAGTGACACAACCCAACTATACACTAAGACACAGCCCAACAACTACATACTGGGACACAACAGTGACACAACCCAACTATACACTAAGACACAACCCAACAACTACATACTGGGACACAACAGTGACACATCCCAACAACTACACACTGGGACACAACCCAACTATACACTAAGACACAACCCAACAACTACATACTGGGACACAACAGTGACACATCCCAACAACTACACACTGGGACACAACCCAACTATACACTAAGACACAACCCAACAACTACATACTGGGACACAACAGTGACACAACCCAACAACTACACACTGGGATACAACCCAACAACTACACACTAAGACACAACCCAACTATACACTAGCACACAACCCAACTACACACTGGGATACAACCCAACTACACACTAAGACACAACCCAACTATACACTAGCACACAACCCAACAACTACACACTGGGACACACCCCAACAACTACACACTAAGACACAACCCAACTATACACTAGCACACAACCCAACAACTACACACTGGGATACAACCCAACAACTACACACTGGGACACAACCCAACAACTACACACTGGGACACAACCCAACAACTACACACTGGGACACAACCCAACAACTACACACTGGGACACAGCCCAACAACTACACACTGGGACACAGCCCAACAACTACACACTGGGACACAACCCAACAACTACACACTGGGACACAACCCAACAACTACACACTGGGACACAACCCAACAACTACACACTGGGACACAACCCAACAACTACATACTGGGACACAGCCCAACAACTACATACTGGGACACAGCCCAACAACTACACACTGGGACACAACCCAACAACTACATACTGGGACACAACAGTGACACAACCCAACAACTACACACTGGGACACAGCCCAACAACTACACACTGGGACACAACCCAACAACTACATACTGGGACACAGCCCAACAACTACACACTGGGACACAACCCAACAACTACACAACAGTGACACAACCCAACAACTACACACTAGGGACCACAGCCCAACAACTACACACTGGGACACAGCACCAACAAATACACACTGGGACACAAGCCCAACAACTCCACACTGGGACACAGCCCCAACAACTACACACTGGGACACAGCCCAACAACTCCACACTGGGACAAAGCCCAACAACTACACACTGGGACACAGTCCCAACAACTACACACTGGGACACAGCCCAACAACTACACACTGGGACACAGCCCAACAACTCCACACTGGGACACAGCCCAACAACTCCACACTGGGACACAGCCCAACAACTACACACTGGGACACAGCCCAACAACTACACACTGGGACACAGCCCAACAACTCCACACTGGGACACAGCCCAACAACTACACACTGGGACACAAGCCCAACAACTCCACACTGGGACACAGCCCAACAAACTACACACTGGACACAACAGTGACACTGCCCAACAACTACCACACTTGGACACAGCCAACAACTACACACTGGGACACAACCCAACAACTACATACTGGGACACAACCCAACAACTACATACTGGGACACAACCCAACAACTACATACTGGGACACAACAGTGACACTGCCCAACAGCTACACACTGGGACACAACCCAACAACTACACACTGGGACACAACAGTGACACAACCCAACAACTACACACTAAGACACAACCCAACAACTACACACTGGGACACAACCCAACAGCTACACACTGGGACACAACCCAACAACTACACACTGGGACACAACAGTGACACAACCCAACAACTACATACTGGGACACAACAGTGACACAACCCAACAACTACACACTAAGACACAACCCAACAGCTACACACTGGGACACAACCCAACAGCTACACACTGGGACACAACCCAACAACTACACACTGGAACACAACCCAACAACTACACACTGGGACACAACCCAACAACTACACACTAAGACAACCCAACAACTACACACTGGGACACAACCCAACAGCTACACACTGGGACACAACAGTGACACAAACCAACAACTACACACTAAGACACAACCCAACAACTACACACTGGGACACAACCCAACAGCTACACACTGGGACACAACAGTGACACAACCCAACAACTACACACTAAGACACAACCCAACAACTACACACCGGGACACAACCCAACAACTACACACTGAGACACAACCCAACTACACACTAAGACACAACCCAACAACTACACACTAAGACACAACCCAACAACTACACACTAAGACACAACCCAACTATACACTAGGGATACAGCCCAACAACTACATACCATGACACAACAGTGACACAACCCAACAACTACACACTGGGACACAACAGTGACACAACCCAACAACTACACACTGGGACACAGCCCAACCACTGCACACTGGGACACAGCACAACCACTACATACTGGGATACAGCCCAACTACACATTGGGACAACAGTGACACGGCCCAACAACTACACATTGGGACACAACAGTGACACAGCCCAACAACTACACACTGGGACACAGCTCAACAACTACACACCTTGCTTAGGCAAACAGAGAAAATGTATCCCCAGAATTAGTATTTGACTACAGTGAACACACAGCAAACATGATGGCTTGGTCATACAACAATATTATCACAAGACCTTGCCCCACAGAGTTCTCTACATCTGTTTAGTCTGAATAATCTCACACAGTAACAATACTCCAACAAGTATGCAAGATCTATACTCCATTAGGAAATAAATAGAAGAAGAAATCACAAGAGAAGAATGGAATCTAGCAACAGCAATCTTTCTAAGAGATAAACAAAAGCTTCCACAGAAACAGACATTAGAAAACAAATAAAAAGCAAATCAGTTTGCCTGGTCATGTAGCCAGATGATCATAAGCCAACACCCCACAGACAATTTCAGTCAGAACTTCACATGTCTTGCGTGTATCATACAGTATTGCTAGCTGACAAGCACACAGGAGAAGAATGGGATCTGGAAGCGGCAATGTTTTTTAGGCAGGGACAAATAAAGCGTCTCCCCAGAATTCATGCTGATGTAGCGGTGGCCAACAGCATACGCGTTACGGTTTATTGTATCTGTTGTAATCATGGCCCTCTCATTCCAGCGGCCCTTGTCTGACAAGATCAGTCTGATTGTCGTGGGTTTTATGCTAGTTTGATAGTGTACAAAAATCACCAAATAGAGTCCACACACTGGGGCAGTGAACACACCATCCCTGACATCAAAGCCACAGCTGGTGCCCAAGCTTAAAACCTTCCAGCGGATTGAAGTGTACCACGGCACGACCTGGATGAAGCCCATACACTGCACACAAAAACCTGTCCATCTGGTTGCTGCTGGCTCTGAAAAACAAACAGTATATCATTATTCATTCACTTGTCTTTTCTCTTCTACATTAGAATATTTCTATATTAGAATAGCACTAGACTTCCCTCTTCATTCTTTCCTCACATACCTTAGAATATGAGATAACTGTGGTCCTCTTCATTCTTTCCTAGATTGTTGCTTTCCTCTTCAGCCTGTCCTAGACTGTTGCTTTCCTCTTCAGCCTGTCCTAGACTGTTGCTTCCCCTTCATCCTGTCCTAGACTGTTGCTCCCTGTTCAGATCTGTCTAGACTGTTGCCTCCCCCTGTCCTAGACTGTTGCCTTCCCTTCAGCCTGTCCTAGACTGTTGCCTTCCCCTTCAGCCTGTCCTAGACTGTTGCTTCCCCTTCATCCTGTCCAGACTGTTTGCTTCCCAGACTGTTGCCTTCCCTTCAGCCTGTCCTAGACTGTTGCCTTCCCCTTCAGCCTGTCCTAGACTGTTGCCTTCCCCTTCAGCTGTCCTAGACTGTTGCTTCCCCTTCAGTCTGTCCTAGACTGTTGCCTTCCCCTTCAGCCTGTCTTAAATTGTTGCCTTCCCCTTCAGCCTGTCTTAGACTGTTGCCTTCCCCTTCAGTCTGTCTTAGATTGTTGCCTTCCCCTTCAGCCTGTCCTAGACTGTTGCCTTCCCCTTCAGTCTGTCCTAGACTGTTGCCTTCCCCTTCAGCCTGTCCTAGACTGTTGCCTTCCCCTTCAGCCTGTCCTAGACTGTTGCCTTCCCCTTCAGTCTGTCCTAGACTGTTGCCTTCCCCTTCAGTCTGTCCTAGACTGTTGCCTTCCCCTTCAGTCTGTCCTAGACTGTTGCCTTCCCCTTCAGTCTGTCCTAGACTGTTGCCTTCCCCTTCAGTCTGTCCTAGACTGTTGCCTTCCCCTTCAGTCTGTCCTAGACTGTTTTCTTCCCCTTCCATCTGTCCCAGACTGTTGTCTTCCCCTTCAGCCTGTTGCCTTCCCCTTCAGTCTGTCTTAAATTGTTGCCTTTCCCTTCAGTCTGTCTTAGATTGTTGCCTTCCCCTTCAGTCTGTCCTAGACTGTT
>JACEFZ010000893.1:0-121796 GCA_014155875.1 Cepaea nemoralis
TCCCACCCACCCAGACATACCCGCCCCAATACAATACCGTCATGCACACATACTTTCCCCCCACCCACCCACACACCCCTCGCACATACAACATCTCCCCACCCACCCACACGTCCCCCACCCACCCCATATTTTACATACTCCCCCACCCACATATCCTTCACACCCACCTACACCCCCAACCACCCAACCAAACACACACCCCCAACCACACAATCCCCACTCGCAACACAGCCACCCCCAAAACACACACATCCCGCACTACTCACACACACATCTCGCCCCAAACCCCACACACCCCCACTTACACAACAACCCCACCCCCCCAATCTTCCCACGCCCCCACATATCCAACACCATTTCACACACTTTCCCCATCCTCCTCCTACACACACTCACCCACCCACTTTCCTCCACCCACTCACACACCCCCCAACCCACAAAACCCCGAAACCAACATTCCAAAACCCAGACACACATCCCCCACCATAAACATATCCCCACCCACACACACATCTCTCCAGCCATACAAACATCACCAACCAACACATCCCCCCCACCCCAAATCCCCAACCCCCCAACACACCCCAATCCACCTACACACATCTCCCACCAACACTCACATTCCCCTCGCCAACCCACACAGCCCACACCTACCCACACACATATCACACCCACCCACACATTCCCCATTTACACCATCCCCATCCTCACAATCTCCCTCACCCACACATCCGGCACCCACCTACACACACACATCCCCTACCCATCCCCCAACACTCACCGACCCACACATCCTCTAGTCACTCACCCATCCCCCAACCACACATCCCTTAACCACACATCCTCCCACCCACACACATCCCCCACCCACACACGCACATCCCCAACCACACACACATCTCCCCACCCAAACACACATCCCCAATCAACAGATCCCCACCACACACACATCCCCCATGCACCCACGCACATCTGCCACCCACACTTACATCCCCGACCCACCCACACATCTCCCACAAGAAATGAGAAGAGAAGAGATGAGATAAATCCGCCCCATCATGATCGAACACATACATCACAGTGCCGGCAAGTGCGCTTCTAGTCACTAGGCTACCACCGCTCCTTGTGATTGAGTAGGCAGTGTTTAATAGGACAGAGAAGCTGTCTCTTCCCACTGTTTGTTGTCTGTTTAGTCGGTAGCTTTCCCACGTTGTATAGTAATCTCATTCCACTCCTTGTCGCTTGGTGAGGCAATGTTGAAAGTTGAATTATAGATTCTTTTGCTTTGGACAGGGCGCCGGGATATGGTAATATAATGTGGTTATGGAAACGAAGGCACTCCCTTCAACTATGGACCTATATTTCCATCTTTCTTTCTTGCTATAAATAATTTGATGAGGTTTCATAGTCATGCTCTCAAGTAATTAGGCTTCCACTCAATCAGATTATCGTGTATCATGCTCATAAAGCGACATAGTAATCATTGGTCGGTATGACCAATATTGTGTCGTGATTTACGTAGCAAGGCTTGAAAAACAGTTATTTGTCAGATTTTGTATTTGAAAAAAAAAAAGGTCAGTTCGTTAAATTCGAAATACTGTCACGTATTGTATAACGAGCACCTTTTGTCAATAAAATTAGAGTGCTATAGAGAGCATTAAAGCTACAGCGAACGAATAGAATAGTTTTTAAATTGCGCTATCTTTTTGGAATAAGCTATCTGAACTGATGAGCAGTGATCACATCGAAATTGCCGTTGTGGAAATGGGCCTAATGCAATGTTAAAGACACTTTTATTGCCAACTTTTGAGAGATAAAACAGTAAATCCTAGAACCATTCTTCAGATTGGTGGATGTAATGATACATATTACGGCCCTTGACATCTTGCATGTCCGTTTGAGATGGTGGGCCATACGGAGTTGTCCTTGAAGCAAATAAATGAATTCTGTAGGAATTGATTGATGGGGCACGAGCGACTAGCATACCCCTTGAATAAATGAGTTGTTAAATCGGGATAGACTTAAGATCTAAAACGAAACCATTCGGAGACTGACATTCAGAAAGTGCACTTCATAATGTCAACATTCATTATGAAGTAGTATTAACTCACAGAACGGAGCAAGCAAAACAACCGGCTTCCGATCATCATGTGTGGTTTTCCCATCGCCAAATATCTGGCCCCCGTATCTTTGATTACACTCTCGGTGGGAGGGTCGGCCTGTGTCATGACTTCCAGGCGTTTTTCTCCTCTAAGTTTCAACATCCACTTTTGAGGCGCTTCATGTTTCATACGTATCCCACATTAACGTCACAAACATATTCACATGGTGCAACTGCCAATATTATCATTGTACCTTTACTTAGCCCTGGGAAAGCCAGCTTATATCCACCGGCCATTTTGTCTCTGTCATGTCCTCCATCTCGGTGGGTGGCTACAACCACCCCACTGAAGAATATAGCCACCCAACGGGTCTTTGACCTCGCCGCCAGTGTCAGGATATCTGTTTGTAACTCCGTATTTTAGATTGCCCTTATGATTCATCCGATATACATGCGACTTGAGAATGTGATCCCGGGAATCAAAAGATTACTGATCTGTGCTGTAGTTCGGTGATTTCTAAATAGCAGATTGCCTTTCGGAACTGCACAGAAACAATGATCTTCAGTAATTAATAAGTATCTTCCTGGTAGTTAACTAGTTTTTTTGTTTTGTTTTTGTTTTTGTTTCTGACTGTCACCGCCTCACGGTCACATATAATAGAGGGCTGCAACTCCAGCCCAAGGGAAACCATTGAGTCGCGCAGGACCCGAGTAATCTAGAACCTTCTCGAAAGAGATGGTCACTAAGTCCATGATTCCGTGGACACTGATGTGGCCCGCCAAATGCGGGGTCCACGAGGAACTCGGACAGAGTTACCGCCCGTGTCGAGTTAGGACACGCGGAGACGGGCAGAGGACAAACGGACTGGAGAGAGACAACAAGGCCTGCCTGAGAGGGACTCATAGATATTCATAGATATACTTAGGCTAGATAGTGTGCTAGATTGTTGTATGATAACTATAAGTTTGATGTTTAACTATCTGTGATATGTAATATAAGAGAGCGCGGGTCTGTTTACCCACTGCGCCAACTGTACACTTCATACAATAAATGTTCTATATCCTAGCGAACAGTGTATTGTTGCCTGTATGAACCCGAACCATTATTTAGATCAGAGTAAGACCATGACAGGCTTTTTGGCGTCTAGTTTTCCGGTTTTGGCATAGAATGTTTTCTTATAAACCTGTTAAATGCCATGTAAAATTAATTATTTAAGCATATCACATTGATTTTTGGTAAAACATTGATTTTTGATAACACATTGATTTGTTTAAATCAAAGAAATTATTAACGTTACAAGTTTACATAAAACTAGTAGCTATCTAGCAATAAAATAGAAATAATCTGAGTCCCTCGGCAATGTCTCACCATTGCCTCCGCAGCGCCTCTTTATTTTGATTCTGTAAACAATTTTTTTTTCTGACATGTTACTATTTTGACATTTATTTTTTTGTGTGACAGGGACTAATGTTTTCTCGCTCCACGAGCAGATTGTTCCGCAACAAGTGCCGCGTCCAACCGATGAAACCTTTCCAACAGTGACGAGAGTACAAGACAACATCGAGGAGCTTCAAAATTCAGAGCTAAGTTACACCTCATACTCATTGTACTTCTAAGCTGTACTTCTCATGTTTCATCAATGTATTATTTTGTATCATATTGATTTCTTTGCATATTCATAAGCTTGTCACCAACATAACCTTGCATTTTGATTTACACATTAATAATTAGGGGAGTAAACCCAATTTTCGACCACACAACATATTTTTTCTAAGGGATTTAACTCTATAAACTTAACAAACAAGTAAAACACAAAATGTCTAGTTTAGATCAATGCATTGAGCAAGGAATAAAGTTAGGTTATAAAGAAGAAAAACTGTCAGAATGGGCACAGAAAACACACGCAGAAAATATTGCCCGTGAAGAAAGAGCGATAGAACGAGAAGAAAGGAAACTGCAAATGGAGGCCGAGGAAAAGAAACTGCAAATGGAGGCCGAAGAAAAGAAATTGCAAATGCAAATACAAGCAGATGAAAAGAAATTGCAAATGGAGGCCGAAGAAAAGAAATTGCAAATGCAAGCAGATGAAAAGAAATTGCAAATGGAGGCCGAAGAAAAGAAAATGCTAATTGAAGCAGAAAAAAAAAATGCAATTGCAAATTGAAGAGAAGAAAATACAATTGCAAGCTCAGGAGAAACAGATGGAGCTTGAGGCCGCCGCCAAACAGGCCCAATTAAATGCCGAGACACAGATTAAACTAAAACAGATGGAAATGGAGTCCAACACAGAAATATCAATAAATAAGTTAAGAAGCAAAGAAGAAGAACAAAAATATAATAAATATAAAAGTCTCGTGAAGGCTTTCTGTTCTGGAGATTCCATCTCCGCCTACTTAGAAAATTTTGAGTGTCTCATGTCTCATCATAAAATCATTAAATCAGATTGGGCATTTATTCTAATGAGAAACTTAGCTCTTGAACCACTAAAAGTAATAGAGACAATACCACAGGAGATGCGAAAAGACTATGAGTACCTAAAACAACGCATTCTCCAACATTTTTCTTTAGACACTGCAGGTTACCAACAACAATTTGCCAAATTATCTCCACAACCAAACCAAACCTTTATAGATTACGTCAGTACAGTCCAAGACATATGCACAAAATGGATTAACTCGGCTAAAACCAACAATAGCCATGATAAACTTAAGGAGCTTATTATAATAGATAAAATAGTTAGCACCATCCCCACACCTTTTGCCAAGTTCTTAAAACAAATGGACTGTAAAAGCATTCAGGAAATCGAGGCAAAGGGGAATGCATTTTTCACAGCAAATAGGGATATTTTTCAACATAACATAAGTCACAATGATACAGCAGCTGCAGTAGTGAACACCAAATACTCCAAACAATCACAGAGTAGATTTAAACCACGATCCAATGTCGGTAGAGTAGTAAGATGCCAATATTGCAATTTTCATCACGACAGTTACGGGATGTGTGACAAATCACCCACCTACCCTGAACACCTCAAAAGATGGTGGAGAAGCAAACAGCTAAACGCATGGCTTACCACAGAGCAATTAAATGTTATTTCTGCAATAGCTGGGGTCACTATAATAAGGATTGTGAAGGCCGAAAGTTATTGAAACAAGCCAATGCGGCATTAGTAGAAACGTCGTCTGACGAAGAGCTTGAGTCACTAAATGAATGTGACAATCAACACGACAATGAAAGCGAGCTTGGGAATGCTGTACACATCATAAACACCATAACAGACAGTAAGTGCAACACCTGTACGAAGTTCCAACTTGACACAACACTACATTGTGGTCACATAGTCCCAATTGCAAATGAAACAGCTAACGCTGCCTTGTCATCTACAGGCAAGCTAGTTTTTTATACAGGGTTTGTTAACAACAAAAAGTGCACGTTAATTCGTGATTCCGGCGCAACGCTCTGTGGGGTTAGGAAAACATTAATAGGCGCTAAAGACTACACAGACAAACATGTGACGTGTCGCACATTCTCAGGTACGATAGAGAAATACCCCCTTGCTTTGGTCGAAATTTAAACACCGTTCATATCTGGGCGAGTATTGTGTGCTATCCTTGAAAATCCCGTCGCGGATATTATACTTGGTAATTTACCCAACATACATCCATGCTCTGAACGAGAAATCAAAAGGTGGGAGCAAAAACACGGTATCCACCACAGAAATAGCGACACAAAAGAGAAACACCATTCTTGCTTGTCTCAAACTGCCAAAATACCAAGGAAGACAACCACTGAGGTAATTCAGGAAGAATTTACCGAGGTGTACAATGCAGGGGCGGTCGAATCAAGAAACGATACGACCGAATTAAAACCTCGAATTGAGGATGCTACCAAACTACCAAGTACCGAACCTGTAAATGTGCAACAAAACACACAACACACAAACGCAATAACACGACAGACAACCCACAAAACCAACACCGACCAACTGCAGGAATCACTAGAAATAGTAGCGCCAAACTCAACTAACATCACTTTTGGTAATGAACAGAAAGCAGATACAACACTTGCACCATACTTTAAATTAGTTGGACTTAAACCAAAAGTTACCAAAAACGCATCGTGGACATTGAGGCTACAGAATAACATCTTAACTAGATTTTACACAACAAAGCAGACCACGACACAGCAAATAATGTTACCACAAGCACATCGAAACAAAGTGCTAAAAATAGCCCATGACTCCCCTTTTGGAGGTCATATGGGATACGAAATGACCAAAGCTATTGCCCTAACCCATTTTTATTGGCCAAAGTTTGACCAAGAGATTAAATCATTTTGTACATCTTGTGATATATGCCACACACTGATTAATAAGGGGAATAACCCTACTGTATTCTCTTTAAATGGAAATTTTGAATTATCACATGTGAATATGTTGAAACCATACTATGCTAAACAGGACAATGAGACAAATGAACAGACGCAACAAACTGTTGACGGAGACGAAACGAAAATTTCCCAACGGAATGACACCTTGACAAACGAAGCATCGTTAACGACACACGCTTACGACGACGAAAACGACGAAGACAGAGGGACATTACCGACAATCTGTGATATTGACAATGACGACAAATTTGACGACATATTGACGATCGATCTCGACGACGACGACAATGACATTGAAGACAATTTACAAACTATAGCAGCTGTGATAAATCAGACAGACATGGACAACACTGAAATCCCTGTGCCAATTATGACTGATGACGGAAGTATAAAGGACATACATATCTCTGACACTTTGACACAACAACAGCGACAGGACATTTTAACGCTACTAGACGACTATAAGACAATCTTTTCCAACAAACCTGGACGCACTAATAGAATAACGCATTCAATTGTGCTAACAGATCTGAGACCGGTCAAATGTAGACCATATTCTATTCCTCTCCATTACAGATCTAATTTAGATAAAGAAATTTTAGATTTAGAGAAGAATGGCATTATTCAAAAATCTATGTCTCAATATTCTTCACCGATTGTCTTGGTGAAAAAGAAAGACCAGACAATCCGCTTGTGCATCGACTATAGAATATTGAATACCAGAACAACAACGGATGCAGAGCCTATGAACAGTTGTGAAGATCTTATTTTAGATATGGCTCAATCATCCTTATTTCCTAAGACAGATTTAGCGAAAGGATATTGGCAAGTTCCTCTACACCCTTCTTGTAGACATATAACAGCATTCGCAACGCCTCTCGGGTTATACGAATGGCTATATCTTCCTTTTGGCCTGAAGAACGCACCGGCCACATTTGTGAGACTAACAAGATTGTTATTACACGGAATTAATGACGTAGTTGCTTATATTGATGATATATGCGTCCATTCTTCTGATATGACTTCTCACTTACTCACCCTTAAACAAGTCTTCCACCAAATCTCTCTTTTTGGACTTACTATCAAACCTTCCAAGGTTGAAATAGGCTATACACAAATAGACTTCCTTGGTCATAGAATTTCTGAAGGAAAATTGTTGACTGATGATAAAATTGTTTCCAAGATCCTTAATCTAGAAGTACCTACCACAAAGAAGCAGGTTAGAAGTTTACTAGGTCTGATTAACTATTATTCTAAATTCATTCCACATTGGGCAGAACTCACCTCAGTCTTTTCTGATATGTTAACTAAAGATCATCCATCAAAAATTTGTAAAAGTACCAGCTTAGATGATGCAATGTGTAGGTTGAAACATATTTTTTCTAATCCACCAGTCTTACGATTACCCAACATAAATTTACCCTTTATTTTGACCACAGATGCGAGCGCTATCGCAATAGGAGGATGTTTAATGCAGGAAGTGGATGGCGTTCGACACCCGATCCTCTACGTAAGCCGCAAACTGAAGAAGGCTGAGACTCGTTATGCCACAGTTGAATTGGAGTGTTTGAGCCTTTTGTTCTGTATATTGAGACTATCTAAGTTCCTCTTGGGAAGCCATTTTGTGGTCCTCACAGACAGTTCGCCATTATTAGTCCTTAACCATGGGTCGCCCAAAAACAACAGGTTACAAAGATGGTGTCTTCTACTTCAAGACTTTGACTTCGAAATTCGCCATATTAAGGGCACCGAGAACATAGTGGCTGACCTTTTATCACGGCAGACAAATGCGCCAGTAGAATGACTCTAATCACATTGGCCAGTAGCCACACTATAAACTGTGATACTTTTATTCCGTTACATATAACAGTGTGACTCTACACCTGCTAGAGTACTCTCAGTGATTAGGTTAATTACGTCACCCTTAAACATACGTTAAGAGCTATATTGTAAGAACTATACCATCAAATGCCTAAGCTCTAGAACGATTCCAGCAAGAAACAGTAACTGTGTGTTCATTTCAACCAATTATATCAACCAGTGAACTATCTCTGAACAATGTAATATTTCACACGGGACAGTGAGAGCAATCCATACTTGCTGTTGCTACAAAACTTTGCAAACAGCCGAAACATAACAACATCGACGACAACACTCAAGAGACAGCCATACTAACTTTAACATTCATGGCATAACACACGAACGAAGGGACGTCAACGCGCACATCATCGTTGGAGTTATTTAATTAATTAGTTTACTATTAAATATGTATTATATTTCCATTAATGATGTATATAAATTGTGTTAACCTATAACTTGTACATATTCTACTTTAATATTACAGACGGTACCATTCATATGCTAAATAACCGTCCTATACAAGTGTCTCTAGTTAAATTATAACCTATTTTTCATTTATCGTACAAAAAGTACGTATTTTCTTAAAGGGCAAATATCGCCTAGCCCATTTTTCCAAGGGCAATAACGCTTACCTCAACTTTAAATATATATTTTAACCAATTACTATTTTGAATGACAGATGAGTGAATGACTGCGTGAAAGGATTAAATGAGAGAACGATACACTTGGCGGACAAATTGTACGCAAAACGTATTCATTGTAATTTGTCTGCGTCTTCCATGTAAAAGTGCATGACTTGTCTAATTTGTCAATACATGTGTAGAACTTAGTTTAGTAGGGAGTTAATTTAGTAGTTATGGTAATATACTTAGGTTAGCAGTTAGGATACATCTAAGCACCACTACTTGGAATACCTAGTCAGGTATTGCACACAGTGCAGTATTACATGATTGAGGTTATCCCAACTCGTGACGCTTGGAATTACACCACACATTCAGCACGCACGTTACACAAACCTCAAAACTCAACACTATCAATTTAAAATACAGTCACTTTATTAGATACATCAACTTATTAGTTAACACACTAACAAGCCAACAGGGACACATGTAGTCTGAGGGGGATAAAAGAACAAGGTAACTACATATTTAGCATTATATAACATACGGGAGTAAAAGTGTATAGAAATACACACACAGATCAAGATTTGAAGGTGTACTTATTTAGCCAAGACTTCGGTCTTGTTAACCCTCTGTTATATAGGGGTTATTTGTCTGGGTACCATTTCGGGTACTATGAGAAGGGCGAGTTGTAAATACAACTACTAAAACGCCACGTAACTTCGGTCTGATAAGCATATTTAAGCACACGAGAGACAGGGATCTCTGCACCAAATCAGAGAAGTGTTGTATGGTAGAATACATGAGTTTTTAGTGCTAATAGGTAGGTTACCAGGTTACTATCCACCAAACTACAAACACCAACTTTATGTGATTCGGTGACAGAATTAGAACAGATCTAATTACCCAACAACAAATCATGTCAGGGGGGAGGAGGGATCCTGTCACCGCCTCACGTTCACATATAATAGAGGGCTGCAACTCCAGCCCAAGGGAAACCATTGAGTCGCGCAGGACCCGAGTAATCTAGAACCTTCTCGAAAGAGATGGTCACTAAGTCCATGATTCCGTGGACACTGATGTGGCCCGCCTAATGCGGGGTCCACGAGGAACTCGGACAGAGTTACCGCCCGTGTCGAGTTAGGACACGCGGAGACGGGCAGAGGACAAACGGACTGGAGAGAGACAACAAGGCCTGCCTGAGAGGGACTCATAGATATTCATAGATATACTTAGGCTAGATAGTGTGCTAGATTGTTGTATGACAACTATAAGTTTGATGTTTAACTATCTGTGATATGTAATATAAGAGAGCGCGGGTCTGTTTACCCACTGCGCCAACTGTACACTTCATACAATAAATGTTCTATATCCTAGCGAACAGTGTATTGTTGCCTGTATGAACCCGAACCATTATTTAGATCAGAGTAAGACCATGACACTGACTGACGAACTTTTCACATGATAGTCATATAACATAAGTAGGATGTGATTTAACATGATAGTCATATAACATAAGTAGGATGTGATTTAACATGATAGTCATATAACATAAGTAGGATGTGATTTAACATGATAGTCACTCAAGCTGAGAAGGATGAGGTCGAAGGAGGTATTAAGACAAGAGTATCGGCTTCATTGTACTAGGTTTTATCCCTTATGGTTCGACCTCTTTCCGCACGGCGGCTCACCGAATACGTCTCACAAAAGACGAACTCCTTAGCTCCAGCGACGACCCCCAGGAGTCTAATAGAAAACTGCCCTCGTGAAGCAAATGACGAAGTCCGAAATCGAACCCACAATCGTCGGAACTGGACCCAGGCAGCTTAATCACTTCGCCACGGAGTTCCACAATGAGGATCTGATAGTCATCAAAGATGAATAGGGCGTGATCTTCTATGATAGTCACTCAAGAAAGAGTAAGATGGAATGCTTTGCAATGGTAGTTACTCAAGATGGGTTGGATATGATGTCATTTCTGTTAGCGCCGAATGTTGGGCTGCGTTCACTAACTCCAACACCCACATTCTAGTTCTTATAGTTTAACCTTAGAACTACCATGGGGTCCAAATGGACCCCAGTGTCAACTTTCGCTTTCTCTACTTTTCTTAAATTTGCTTTAATATGTTTGATATTTTATGACATTGTTAGCAATATATTCTCCCACACATGTTAAATTATTTTTAAAACGGCATGGAAATTACATGTACTATCATAAGTTTGTACATTTATTATCAGTGCGGTTGAACGGACCCCAATGTATTTACAGTTATTTTTTATTATTATATTTATATATTTATAGTACATAAGCAGATTTTCAGTATTAATTTATATTAAACTTGAATACTTCATAACACATTTATTTCAACAGGTGGGCAAAATTTATTCATGAAAGAAGACTGTAGTAATTTTAATGATCGTGCCAAAAATGTTTTCATCCAAAATTATGGCCCAACTCGATATGCAAATAGAAACATTGACTCAATAATTTCAACGTTTCAATTATATATGAAATAAAGTGTGGCAGATGACATACTGAATTGGACAATCCAAGAAGAAATTAGTGTGTTTCAGGACAAATAGAAAACTTTGGAGATAAGTGAACTGCAGCATTTGTTTTCTTGTTTTTTTTTTTATTATTATTATTTTTTTTTTTTTGGAGTTTTGATTTTGGCTTGTAGTGTATAAATCAAAACATGAAGCTATTGGTCAACTTTGGAGTAAAGAACGTAGAAGTGCAATATTTTCAAAGGCAATGCAACGAAACAGATTTACTACAACTTCCAGATGTCTATGAATTGATAGTGTCCAATAGAGACGACAACATGAAAGAATTTATATATTTGAGCCCATAAGGAAGTATTCAACAATTATGCGGAAAAATAAAACTACAGGACTGCCATGTTCTGTCGTGCAATGTAACAATTAATAAGCAGTTAGCTGCGTGTAGAGGAAGCTGCCCTTTAAAGGAATATACTCCCTAAAAGCCTGGCAAATATGGCATTAAAATTTGGTGCTGTTGTGATTGTGATACTTCATATGATTTCAATATGAAAGTTTACACCGGCAGATAACATGGGAACACTACAAGAAGAAAAAAACTAAGGAGAAAGAGTTGTACTGGACATGGTGAAAGGATGGAAAATAATAGTTAGTTAGTCGCGGTTCCAACTTCACAACAACGGGTCGTCCCCATTATGCTCCGTTCCTGTGCCAGTGAATAGCACACAAAACGCTCCCTACTGCCCAATGTGAAAAGTAGAAAAGACAGGAGTCTCGACAAACAACAGCCCGCACAGATACACTGTATAATGCCGCCGCCAGAATGTCAACACAATAGTCCCCCACGAAACATCCATTTTATCTCTGATGGAAATAATAGAAGGAATATTACATGCGACAACTTTTTTAACAAGCTTGAAATTGGGACAGATATTGGAGGGGAACAAGCTTATAATTTTAGGAACAATAAGAAAAAAACAGAATATACTTCCAAAAGTACTTTCAAGAAAAGATCGTGTTCACCGTTTCCACAAAGTTTGCTTTCATTAATGGTGCAGCACTGACTTCCTATTGTCTAAAGAAAGGAAACGTGGCTGTTCTTCTAAATACAATGCATGATCAGCCAGAAGTTCTTATTTCAAAAACCCATTGATGGTCATTAACTACAATCACACGAAGGGTGGAGTGGACATAGCCGATTAAACGTTGCCCTGATTTTCAGTGTAATGCAAGACAAACATATGGCCTATAATCACTTTTTACAACATGTTAGATGTTTCTTCCATGACCGCATTTGTTCTGTGGATGCACCTCAATCACAAATCAATGCCGACTGTTTTTGAGTTCATCTTGCAGTAGGACTCGTCGAAATGGGCCAGACATGTAAACCTTAAGACCTACCACCTAAACTAGCAGATAATCCTTGTGAATCTAGAAAACGAGGTCGATGCCACTTTGCCCAAGGGAGAAAATGTAGAGATTTTTGTGACTGCTGTACCTTATAACAGTCAATATTCTATGCTGGGTTCACGTGAATAAGTAAAATACTCAAGCATTCATTTATCTAAACACCGTGTAATGATTAATAAATCTCCCCCCCCCCACCCCAAAAAGGTGCATTAAAACTGTATAGTTTTAACTATATTAAATGGTGGGGTCCGTATGGACTCTATTGGTAACCATTGTTATTAAAAAATCCTGGTAGTTCTAGGGTTACACCCAGACACCATAAATTGATGGCGTGTGTATTTAAATTTAATAAAGGTATATGTTGTAGTATAGTATGTGGTTTTGCGCTAGCATTTTAGGCTCCGAGTCTGATCTTTTTTCCCTTTTCGTATCATGTGACGTCACGAGTGGATTAGCACATACTGGAGCCTGAATTTTCAAATCTCGCAGGTGAAGAGCAGATAACTGCTTCAGGTTTTCTTAATTAGAGACCGTGTTAACTTTGTTTTTTAAATTTGAAAATTAAAGATTGAGGTTATTATTGTTGGTTGTTAATAGCGATGGGGTGGAGTTGACTATTGGGTTTGAGGTGGAAAGAATGATAATTAAAGATGTCGGTTCATATTGGTCGTTGTTAAGGGCGATATGGTGGAGTTGGCTATCAGGTTTGAGTTGGGGGAATTTCTATCTGCTTATGGCTGAGAGTCAGGATTGCCATTGCATACTCCAAAACAGACATGACCAGCCCCTCGTACAGAAGACATAGATGGCGCTGCTCACAGTTTGCTGCCGCCATCACCCGCATCGCTGCCACACCCCGCTTGGCCTTTGTTATCACCTGGTCTATGTGCACATTATAAGCAAGGCTTCGATCAAACCGTATCCCCAGGTAATTCATTGCCTGCGTTCTTTCCACCGTCTCTGAACACAGCATTACAGTTGGTGTTGGATTGTTGACAATATGATTATTCAACGAGAACCAAGTCACTGTTGCCTTTGTTGGGTTGACCATTGCCCCAGCTTCATCACACCAAGTACTTATGCGATTGAGTTCGGTTTGTAGTCCCACAGCAACCTCCTCTCTATCCTTACCCTGATGATACACTAAAACATCATCGGCATATGACAATGTCCCGCCAGGTCCAGTGATCTGCTCACTGGTGATTCTCACTGTGTAGGCGTTGAACAGTACCGGAGATAATGGTGATCCCTGTGGTAGTAGGCCTCTTTCAGTCCTGAAGGACTATAGAGTTGTGCCGCTTGGGAGGTGCCTGGCAGCACCGCTGGTGACTGTATAGTCCAATTCGAGAATGACAATCCCTGTCACAGTTTCCGCATCTGTGAGACGAGGCAAGTCCCGCAGTAAGTGACTGCTCTTTGAGCCTGTGCCGTCTCTCCTCAGTTTTTTGGATCTGATTGCGCTCAAAGAGCACCAGTCCGTTTCGTACATCTCTTCTCCAGGAGCATCTGTCTGTTGCAACTCTCTCCCACGTGTCTGGATCTATTCCAATGGTTTTCATATCTTGTTTACACACATCCCTATATCGCATTTGGGGTCTTCCAGTTGGCCTCTTTCCTGTGGCTAGTTCTCCGTAAAGGAGATCTTTGGGAATACGTTCGTCCTCCATTCGAGATACGTGGCCCAACCACCGGAGGCGTCTCTGCTTGAGGAGGGTGTGCACTGTGGTAATATCTGCTCTTTCAAGCACCTGTTTGTTTGTTATGTGGTCTTTCCATGTTATGCCCAGGATACGTCTCAGACATCTTATGTGGAAGGAATTCAACTTCCTTTCCTGTCTTGAGTACAGGGTCCAGGATTCAGACCCGTAGAGTAGTGTGCTAACAACGCAAGCTTTATATACTTGAGCTTTTGTACGCTCTGTTAGTCTATTATTCTCCCAAACTCTTTTAGCTAGCCTGGAAAATGTTGTGGCTGCCTTTCCAATGCGTCTGTCGATTTCTGTCTCTAATGAAAGATTATCTGATATTGTCGATCCCAGATACACAAAATCGTGGACGACTTTCAATTCATAATTAGAGATTTTGATTGACGGAGGCGCATCAGCATCTTGTTCCATCACCTGTGTTTTATTTAGGCTAATGGTGAGCCCAAAGTCTTTGCAGGCAGCTGCAAAACGATCTATGAGCCTTTGGAGATCTTCTGCTGTATGAGTAGTCAGTGCTGCATCATCTGCAAAAAGTAGTTCTCTTACGCATCTTGGTCTTATTTTGGTCTTTGCCTTGAGTCTTGATGGGTTAAAAAGTTTGCCATCAGATCTTGTGTGGAGGTATATGCCTTCAGTGGCAGTCCCAAATGCTTGCCTTAAGAGAACAGCAAAGAAGATACCAAAGAGTGTAGGAGCAAGCACGCATCCCTGCTTTACTCCGCTGCTGATGCTGAATGACTGGGATGTTGAGCCGTCAAATAAAATGGTCCCCTGCATGTTTTCGTGGAATGATTTCACGAGACTAAGAAGGGTGGGTGGACATCCAACCTTTTCAAGGACCTTAAAAAGGCCGCTTCTGCTCACGAGGTCAAATGCCTTTGTGAGGTCGATGAAGGCTATATATAATGGCTTCCTCTGTTCTCTGCACTTCTCTTGGAGCTGCCGGAGTGAGAAAATCATATCGATGGTGGACCTGTTGGGTCTAAATCCGCACTGCGATTCGGGGTAGATTCTTTCAGCAAGAATGTGTAATCTTTTAAGGATTACTCTGGCAAAAATCTTGCCTGTAATGTTGAGAAGGGAAATGCCGCGATAGTTGTTGCAGTCGCTTCTGTCGCCTTTGTTTTTATAAAGGGTAACGATGTTTGCGTCTTTCATATCTTGTGGTATTGATTTTTCTCTCCAGCAGAGCTGTAATATTGCATACAGTTCTGGGATGATTGTTTCTTTGCTACATTTTAAAATTTCAGGTGGAATACTATCTTTTCCAGGTGCCTTGCCGGATTTGAGAGAGTCTAGTGCTTCGCTGATTTCTGTGAGGCAAGGTTCGTTATCCAAGGCATGCATGGCGGACTGTTGATCGATGGCTTCCAGAGCTTCTTCGCTGACAGTGTTATCCACTGAGTATAGCTCTGAGTAGTGTTCTACCCAGCGATCCATTTGTTTCGCTCGATCTTTTATGATTACCCCCTCAGTTGATCGTAAAGGGGCCGTCTTATTTTTTGATGGACCGACAGCTTGCTTGATGCCCTCATACATTCCTCTTATATTTCCAGTGTCTGCACAAGTTTGAATTTGAGCAGAGAGCTGTAGCCAGTACCTGTTCGCACATCTTCTTGCCATCTGTTGTACTCTATTTCTGGCCGTTCGCAATGCCTGCAGTGTTTTCTCTGAAGGTGATGTTTTATACATCGAGAATGCATGTCTCTTTATCTCCAGGACTGGAAGCATCTCTTCAGAGTGTGCTTCAAACCAGTCGGTTGACTTAGTTTGCTTCTTGCCAAATGTTGATAGTGCTGTATTGTAGATGGTGTCGCGAAAATGACTCCATCTCTCGGTGGAATCTCCGTCTGTGGGGCCGGGCAGAGTATCCGCTAGAGCCTGCATGAATTTGTTGACCTTCTCTTTATCTTGGGTGCCACTGGTGTCAATGCGTGGTCTTCCTTCTGTTCGGCTTCTGTAGATTCTCTTGGGCTTTATCTTCACCTTGCTGGAGACGAGTGAATGGTCGGTGTCGCAGTTCGCACCATGATAGCTGCGAGTCATCCGTACATTGCGGAGGTTGCTGCGTTTAGTGAGCACCAGGTCGAGTTGGTGCCAGTTCTTTGATCTGGGGTGCCTCCATGACACCTTGTGTTGAGGTTTCGTGTCAAAGAAGGTGTTGGTCACGCACAGATTATGGTGGCTGCAGAATTCCAAGAGACGTTGTCCATTGTCATTGATCTTCCCAACGCCAAACTGTCCTAGACATGAAGGCCAAGATTCGTGGTCGGAGCCAACCCTGGCATTGAAATCCCCCAGGATAAAAAGATGTTGTTTCTCTGGTGTTTCACTGACTTCTTTGCTAAGGTCGTCATAGAACTTGTCTTTAGATTCTGATGCTGCAGTTAGTGTTGGGGCGTAAACGCTTATAATACTAACTGGGCCTGCCTCTGTCTGGAGTTGGAGCTTCAATATTCTTTCAGTGCCATCACTTGGTGGTATGATGGAATTGAGCAGCTTGTTTCTGATAGCGAAGCCAACTCCATGCTCCCTGGTCTCTCCGCACGGCTTGCCATGCCAGTAGAAAGTGAAGTCCCTCTCCTTGATGCTTCCAGATTCTTGGAGTCTGGTCTCTTGCAGGGCGACAATGTCTATCCCCAGTCTTAGCAGTTCGTTGTTTATCACTGCAGTTTTGCGGGCATCCACAATCTCATTTAGATCGTCTGAGATGCCAGGGGTCATGGTTCTTACGTTCCATGTTCCCAGCCTTAGGGCCGGTTGTTTTGTTTTTTTTCTTGCTGTTAGGTGTATAGATTGCGGTCCATGTGTCAGGATTTCCCCCTAAGCTCCACACACCCTCAGGAGCAGATGAACCGTGGCGAGACAACACCTTATTGACTGGGGGCTGCCCAGCTTAGGCGGGCGGTAGCTGTCTAGTGAGATACGATGATCTCTCCCACCGTCGGAAGTAGCCCCTGGCGCCTTGCTCTACGCCAATCGAGCATTAAGACTTATAACCGGCAAATGCTACTTCCCGTGTTGTGTCACCGCTTTACGCGGTGCTGAAGTGACCTCTTCAGGGCACAAGCCTGGGCAATGGAAATCGGAGAACCAGCTGTTGCCCAGTAGCAGGTTCCCCCTCTCCACGTCGCCGATGTTGACCAAGGGAAAGGCAGTAGCCAATGCAACTTGGCATCGGTGCCGTCGCAGGAGTTGCCAGAACTATGTTGTTTACAACATGGAACTGCCTTAGGGACTCCATCTCCGGATTTGTCCTCAGGGTTTACTCCCGAAGCCTTTCCCATATGGGTATACCCGCAAGGCAGCGGAGGTTTGAGATTTAGAGTTCCCTCTCTTAGAAGAGATACCAACCAAGGCTGACGAGCCTCCTCTGCCCGGGAATCAATAAGGAGGGAAGTCTACCATTCTTCCTTCCTGGCAGTGACCATACTGATCGGATGACCGTAGCCATTGTCTCTACTGAGAGATCCTCTGCCCACCGTCACTGACTTGAAACCATAACCAACAACTATCTGTCGGCTGCTCCCAAGTCCAATCAACCACCTGCTCCCATGGCTTCACGTTACCCTGTTGGGGGGGGGGGGGCTAAACGGGTACTCCACCTTGCCCAAGGGTGTCCCGTAGGCTAGCGGAGGGAAGGAGGCACCTTACTTCTCCTTTGATAGGGTATACCCCTACCCCGCTACCCGTGAACTGATTATATGCAGATATTTGTACCATCTCTGTACTAAGTGAGATATATCTGTGGGATATCTGTGGTAGGCCAGGATATATTGTTGTTGGTTCCGAAGTCGAACTGCCACATCTAAAAACTACTTTCCGTTGGAAGAGGGCTGCAGCGATCCAACTAAGGAGGAATGGACTTACGTTTAGTTCAAGAAGCTGAAACATTAAAAAGTCCAGTGGTACTCTGTTGTATGCGTCCTCAAGATCAATCGCTGCAGCAACGGTTTCAGTTCCTGAGTGGAAACCTTCATAGACATCCTGGGCAAAGACTGCTGCATTGTTGGTCTAGATAGAGCATTCTTATGAGTTGTATTACATGTGTTGGGAAGCCCATATTCCTCATGATTTCGCAAAGATTCTGATGTTGTACACAGTCAAATGCCTTTGAATAATCCCAAAACATGAGAATTCTCTGCACTTCTCTATTATTAAACGCATATTGAGAATGTGATCTCTTTTTCCTCTTCCCTGTCTAAATCCAGCTTGAACCACGTTAATTTCTTCTTACATTTTCTTACGAAGTCTTCTCATTATGATTTATAGTAGAATTTTACTTGTATGACTGATAAGGGCAACAGTTCTATAGTTGGTGCATAATTTCAGGTTACAATTTTTTGGTACTGGAATGAAGATAGTTATCTTCCAATCTTTTTGGCCATATGCCATATTTCCATATCTTTTTACATAATGCGTGATAGATTTGTATGCTTTCTTCTCCTCCCGCTTTAATTAGCTCAGCTGGTATCTCAACACATCCAGGTGATTTACCATTCTTCAGGTTTCTTATTGCCTATGCAATTTCATCTAATGAGGGTTCAAGTTCTGTCTCTGCTGTCGTTGGCTCATGTATCTCATTCATATCCTCACTGTCACTCATATCATACATTCCACTGCAATACTCCTGCCATCTTGCTAGAATTTTTCTAGATTCTGTTAAGGTATTTCCCATCTTGTCACAGATAACATTCAATTGAGGTTGACCATTTCTTTTCAATAACTTCATTCTTTTTAACATTTCATAATCTTTTCCAGTCTTATGATATTGCTCTATTCTGGTACAGCAATCTTGTATATATTGATTTTTGTCCTTTCTTGTGTTCTTTCTTATTTCTCGAGTTAAAGATTTATACTTCATCCTGCTGTTATCGGATTCACCTCCTTTCTGTTTCAGTTCCCTTCGTTGTTTTATTAATTCTAACATGTCTGATGTAATCCATGGCTTAAGTTGCCTTTTCTTGGTCGGAATTAAATCTTTGGCTACAGTTATCAAGATATCTCTAGCTTGTACTGCCAGTTCTTCAGGTGTTATTTCTTCTTTACAGACATCAAGACCCCAAAACGATTCCTAACTTCTACAGTGTATGCATGTGGTATTTTTGTGAGATCAAAACGACGTGGTCTTGGTCCTCCGGTAATCTTTTTGAGTGTTAATTTCAGATCTGCTTCTAATAAATGATGATCTGTATAACAGTCTGCACTTCGTAGGGTTTTGCAGATGCTATGCTTGATCTCCATCTTCTTTGTATTGAAATATAATCTATCTGATTTTTGGTAATATTGTCTGGAGACTTCCATGTGAAGAGTCTTCTTGGATGTTGTTTAAAAAGTGTGTTGGCTATCATTAACTCATTTTCTTTGCAAAATCCAATTAATTTGTCACCTGCATCATTTCTGTTTCCCAATCAAAATTTTCCTAAAACGTGTCTCTCATTTTCAGTTCTTCCTATACCTACTCGTGCATTAAAATCTCGCTTTATTATTGCTATATCATTATGACCAATCTTAATTAATGTGTCTTGCAGTGTGTTGTAAAAATCTTCAATTTTGTCCTCCTCCTCTGCTGTTGAAGTAGGTACGAATGTTGTGTTTTTTGGACAGCCTTTAAGTCTAATAGTGAGGATTCTATCACTAAATGGGTTATATCCCAGTAAAGCTTTTGCAGTTGTTTTATCTAAACAAATTGCCACTCCACTCTGGCCTCCGACGTCTCTACCAGAATAAATGAAAAGATTTTTCCAGTTGTAAAATGTCCTTTGCCTTTCCAGCGATGTTCACTAATTCCTAAACTGTGAATATTAAACCTCTCAATATCATCACATACTACTTTAAGCTTCCTCTCATACAGACTTCTCACATTCTACGTTCCCATTCTCACTCTTTTACTTAGTCTGACACAGATGATTTGCTTGGTAACACAGTCAGTATTAACTCCGTCATCACGATTACTAGTACTGGTCCCTGTGTCACACTCTTCCCCAGTGTTATCTGATCTGCCTGGCCTGGGGGTCTCGCCACCAGATCTTTTTCGTATTATGTTTTCTGTCATAGTTGTTATGGTTTCTTGGCAAGTTTTGTAGAAGGTAGTTTGCCATTGCTTTACTTCTGGGCAGTGACTGTATTAGTTTCTGGCCATAGCCATTGTCTCTGCTGATGAGATCATCTGCTTATCGCCGCAGAGTGCAAGATCATAACCAACAACAATCTGTCGGCTGCTCTCACCCTCCATCCATCACCTGCTTGCATGGCTTCACGTACCCCTGATCGGGGGGCTAAACGGGTACTCCACCTTGCCCAAGGGTGTCCCGTAGACTAACGGAGGAAAGGAGGCGTCTTGCAACTCCTTTGATAGGGGATAACCCTACCCCGCTATCCGGCCTATAACGAGTAGAAGTTTCAAAACCAGTAGCCGCCGAGTAGTGGATTCGAAGTCAGTTGTCAATGTAATGATTCGGTTTTATGGAACCAGTTGGTTAAAACATGTGGTGTCGCTAGGAATGTGATTATAATTTTCAATGTATCCTAGGTGAAAACAGCCCTTTATGGCGCTAATTGTTGGTCCAACCAGCAGTGATAAATCCGTCCTTGAACAGTAGTTGTATCTCATCTCCCAGACATGATTGCCCCGATCCCAGAGGAAATTATATGGTGCTACGGGGAATGGCAACCGATGTACGAGACTGTAAATGGTATCCAGTTTAACGAAGGAATATCGGATATGGAAAAATGGACAGGGGATTGACGACGGCTTGTGGTGGTAGATGATCTGATGTCCGAGACAGATGACAGCGTCACTAAATTATCTACTCATGGTAGTCATCATTGAAACTTCAGCGTTACGTATATAGTAGAAAACATATTTGGCATTAATAAAGAGCTAAGAACCATCAGTTTGAATTAGCACTACCTAGTAGTTTAAAATAAACGAGACGGGTCGCAGATTACCAATCTGGCCAAACAGGTGTATTTAGACCGTGTGTCGTATGTTAAAGCGAAAGTTAAGGACGTGACATCGGCGTCACATGGGTATTTGCTATTCGACCTACGAAGCCAGCCACTGTGAAGGCCGTGATTAAAATAGCTTCCTCAGACCATCTTTAATTGTCAATTTTCTCTCGTTAAATCACATAGCTAACTCCGCCCCACGGTCCTGTCTCCTAAAAACGAACAATATTAACCGCCAGCTTTAATTATCAATTTAAATAAAAATCAAGACAGACAGTGAAAAGCCGGAAGGAATTATATGTACTTTGCCAACGAGATTTGACACTTCAGGTTCCAGTAGGGCTTATCCCCCTCTTGACGTCACATGATACGAAAGGGAAAAAACGATCAGACTCCTTGCCGTAAATATTACCTTAAAACCACACACAGTACTACTTACAGTGTTTTGAATCTCATAACTGTCAGTTTTCGTCATTCCTATTCCTTTCCACCTGGCCTCGCACATTCATGAGATGATATTGCTTAGCATTTCTCTTTGTTGTTTGATATTCTCTAAATTGCAATCTAAGTTCACGGTACGAACATTCATCATCATCATCTTCCACTTCTGCCGTCAAGCGTCGTGGGGAGGAATAATTTGCGTTCCAGCGCCTGGTGGGTGGCACTGGATAATGTCATTCCGTGTGGTTGTACAATGTCTTTGATGTCGTCAATCCATTTTCTTCTTGGACGTCCTAATGGTCTCGTCGCAGATGATCTTTGATGTAAGGCGGGTGATGGTAGTTGCTAGAGTTGCATTCTAATGACATGGCCAATCCACTTGATCTTCTGCCTTTCAATAAATGTGGCACAAGGTGTTGATCCCACTGTCTGTCTGATAACAGCATTTCTTACTCGGTCTCGGATTTTTAAGTTGGCAGCTCTCCTCAAGCATCTCATTTCGCCGGTGTTGATATTGCGAAGGTGTATTTTGGATAAAGTCCAAGTTTGAGATTGGTAGCATAGGGTTGATGTGAATATGCTGTTTATTATCTGCCATTTTGCGGAAATGGGTATATTTGGATGTTTCAGTAAGGGTAATAGATGATTTGTAAGTGCACTAGCTTTTTGACATCTGATTTCGATTTCTCTGTCCAATCTGCCATCTTCTGTGATCATACTTCCAAGGTATTTGAATTCTTTAACTTGTTTCAGAGTGTGCTATTTATCTGTATACTTAGTGGGCCCGGCGATCTGCTACCTCGCATTACTTCGGTTTTAGTTGTATTTATACTCATATTGTATCTCCTGCATGTTGAACTCAGATTATTAATATGATTTTGCAGTCTGCCCTCGTCGCTATAAAACAGACACTGATCGTCTGCAAATAGAAGTTCATTTATTTCCTGTGGATCAGTTGTTTCATCTGGAGCAGTGGTTCCCAAGCTTTTCACGCAGTGGGCCATATCTACTATTTTCGGAAGTTAAGCGGGCCACAACGTTATAAAATTATAAAATTTGTGCAATATCATTCTTACCTTTCTTAACTTTTGTCAACAAAATTCTAAAACTTTAAAGTCTACTAGTACTATACTGCGGTCATTTTTTTTTTCTTTTTTTTTCTTTCTCAAAAGTTCAGTTAACAATAAATTAATCAGTTTCGAAAATCGCTATTAATGTAATTAATTTACAATTGTAACTGTACTTCATAATCAGTTACTTAAGTTAAGATGCCAGTTGATCAATGCCTGGGCACAAATCTGTCGTGCCCAAAGTCATAAGCGCAGCTAGGTTACTGTCGGTGAGTCTGGAACTTATCTTGTTTTTTTATAACAGCCTTTTGGAAAAATGACTGCTCGCATCTGTAAGTCGAACCAAAACGACAAATGTATCTCTGGGCGAATGAACGCAAGTGTTCCAATTGTTCGACAGAAAATAGTCGCCAGAATGAAATCGTATGATCAGCTGAAGGTTGCGAACTGAACAGGCGCATTCGATAATATCTGAACATAACAACCACGAGCAGAGTAAATTATCGCACGCTGACGGGGCACTCGGAGTGCATTTTTTGAAATTATTGAAATATATTATTTTAAATAACGAAGCCTCGCATGCCACTTACTAACACCTGGCGGGCCACAAGTGGCCCGCAGGCCGTGGTTTGGGAACCTCTGATCTGGAGTAAAGAGTTCTAAATTTTCTGAATCTGTTCTGACAAGACTTACTTCGTTGGAAATTCTGTCCATGTAGATACTAAATAGCAGGTGGGAGAGCACACATATCTGACTCACTCCTGTATTGACTGTGAACATATCTGATGTACGTTCTTGTGTTCTTACTGCATTTCGGCTCGAGTGGTACATTGATATGATGTTTTCTAGCAGTTACCCTTGTATCCCATAGTCTTCAAGGATTGTTCATAATTTGTATATGTCTACTCTATTGAAAGCTTTTCCTGATCTACAAACACAATATTCTGCTCGTCACTATATTCGATAGTTATTTCACATATTTGTCTAAGTGTAATTAATGCATCAGTGCAACTTTTACCTTTCCGAAAACCGAATTGTACTTTGCTTTACTGTATTTCAACTATGGGTCTAGCTCTTTGTTCCAATAGTTTTGCATACATTTTCCCTATATGGCTCAGGAGTGATACACCTCTGTATGATTCACACTCTCTCATATTGCCTTTCTTTTTCCATATTGGTACTATTATTGCCTGTTGCCAATCATCTGGGACTTTTGTTTCTGTCCATGCTATATGTAAAAAATCTTGTTAGCCATTTAACTCCTGTTTCCCCACAGGCCTGAATAGCTTCTGTGGTTATTCCATCTGGACCTGGTGATTTGTTTTTAAAACTTTTCTGTATAACTGCTTTGATTTCTGCAGGTATGAAATTTGGTTCTTGCTGTCCCTGGCTTTTAGGCACCAAAGTGAGGATTTCTATGTTATGTGTGGGGTTGCGTAGTTCTTGAAAGTATTATGCCCAGCTTGCTAGTCTTTGTTGTGGATTAAATATCGGTAAACCTCTTTTGCTGTTTATGCTGGTGGTTGGGTTGTAGCATGCATCTCTGTTCCTATTTGTGTTGACACGTTTATAAAATTCTCTTGGGTAGTCTTTGCTAAGGGTCGCCATCTGTTCACCGTATATTCTCCAGGATTCATCTTTAGATGCTCTAATTGTTCGTTTGGCATTACGTCGTGCTATTCTATAAGTAACATAGTCTTGTTCAGATTTAGGTGTGATCCAATTTTTGAACGCTACCTTCTTTTTGAATATGCTATCTTTAACTTCGTTGTTCTACCAGGCTGTTCTTAATCTTTTGTCCTGCCCTACTTTCTTTGTTCCACATTTATTTTCCAGTGTGTCGAGCATGGCAGCCTTAAATAATTGTCCATTCCTTTATCTACGCTTGAGTGGACATCAGGGATGTTCTTATGCAGGTTTTTGATTTTTTGATTGAATTCGTCTTTAACCGTATTATCCTGGAGCATCCTATAATTGATGACATGTGTTGTTACCTTTTTGTTTCTTATTTTCCTGTATGTTGAAATCTTTTTTATTATGACTGATTTGTGATCAGGATCAACATCTGTATTTGGGAGTGCTCTTGAATCTAATAGTAGTCTTCTGTTTGATTTCCTAATTAGAATAAAGTCAATTTGAGATGCTTGATCTATGTCATTCCATTTATACCAGGCTTTGGTATGTGTCAAAGACTCAAGTATAGAGGAGGAAGACCACCCTGAATGAGTGGTCTACCTCCAGTAGATTAGAGGTAACTCAGTGCCCCTATATGAGGGCAGGGTAGGTGATAGGAAGGGGAACTATTAAATAGTTCTCTCATGCGACACGGAGGTGTCGACCAGAGAGTTAGCACTCTGGTCACGGCATGATCACGGCAACGTGAATCTAGAGTGTAACTCAAGAGAGGCCACTACTCGAGCGTGCTAAATGAGGCCGCACGCAAAAAGCCGTAGTGCGCCCTGAGTCCTTCCGCATACTGTGTAAACAGCACGCGGAGTAGAATCAGACGGGACACAGACTTCAGAGTAAACCTCTTTTGCTGTTTATGCTGGTGGTTGGGTTGTAGCATGCATCTCTGTTCAAAAACCAACATTAAACTAGTGTAAGGGATATGCAGCTAACTTTTTTGTACCACTTGCTTTGCCTCATCGTAGGTTATAGTTTCATACGTTGTACAATGACACGATTTCACGATGCTGGCGTATTCAAAGTAGTCGTAGAGCAAACACTGTTCATGGTATGTTAATTACTAAGCATTCACATATTCTAGGTCACAGATAATGATGTGAGGTGGCCATTTCTCTTCCTTGTCCGTGTTTTCTTCAGACATTTCACAAGAAATGCCGAAACTTATCCGGAAGTTATCTTATGAGCGATAATCCGACTGAGACAGTGACACTTGTTTAGTTAATGTGAATTAAAATCAACATGAAATCAATATTATCATAATCAAGTAGCAATATAAAGGGTTTGGTGTCTGTTATTAACAATACCATTAGGAGCACATGGTCGTGTGGGTACAGAAATTTAGAACAACAACAACTGTGAATATTAGCAGTTATCAAATCTTTAGAAAAACTTTACAAAACACGTAGAAAAACTTTAGCCACAAAATCCAACCTATTAACGAACACCCAACAACACACGGAGAAGGGAGGTAGAAACAGAAATGAACATGATTGGAAGGGCGTAGACAGAGCTGCATGGGACAGCTAAAGATGGAGGGGTACGCTTGGAATGAGTTGGTTGAGGCAATATGCCCCATTGGACGATAGAGGGCGAAATAAAAAGAGAGAACATCTTTTGGAATATTAGTAGCGGTTCCAACTTCACGGCAACGGGTCGTCCTCATTATGCTCCATTCCTCTGCCTGTGAATATCACACAACATGCTCCTCACTGCTCCATGTGAAAAGTGAAACAGACAGGAGTCTCGACAAACCAACAGCCCGTACAGGTATGCTATGCATAGTGCCGCTGCCTGAATGCCAACACAAAAGTCATCATTGAAAAATACAGTTCATCGTTGATGGAAGCGGCATTCACTAGAAAGCCAGAAAAATCACCAGCCACACATTACTGCATAAGGCAACCAAGTTAGGTCAGCAATAGACCGGTACCATGATTATGAACATGCAATTCACACTACAAAAAACCGCGGACAGATGTAAAAGCATTCCACACGAAATTCACAGCTCAAAATGTCGCTCCAGGCACTCAGTTCAGTATCAGGGTGACGGAACCATGCACTACCAGTCCAACATGAGAAAAAAGCGTATGTAAACCGTAGCCACAAGCATAAACACTCCAGATGCCTTAATTGTTCAAATACCTATCCTCCACGTTGGGGGCCGGAAGTCTCTTGAAACATCGTAAAGAAACTAGAAGACATTTGCGCCCTGAGGCGTGTTGGGTATATGGTGCTAGCTTCATATCTGTATAGACCAATTGTCACTCGATGGTTGATGTGGTCAGTATCATGCCGGCCGCCTTGATTTCCCTAGACATTTCCAAGTACCCATTTTATGTTGAGCGATCTGACGACGCAGGTTAATTGTACAAGAAAACATAACCACCGGGCCGACGGGCCAGCGTGCAAGCTACTGCGTTACCGTCATAACGGCTACCTAATATTAACTTGTCATTGAGTGTGTTGTGTCCAATCAATCAATAATGTGCCATGACGGAAAGCGGGGGCAGTCATGACTCACCATTTAACTCGGTCACCAGTGTCGTGGATCAGCTCCATGTTCCTGTCTCGTCCATGTCATATGTCCAAGCCATCCAGGTATTTTTCTCTCGGTCTTCCTCTTCGTCTGTTCCCATCGATCTTGCCATTCGTGTGGAATGCTTTTACATCTAAGTTCTCTAATCCATTTCTTCTCATAACATGCCCAAACAATTTTGACTGTCTACGTCTTATTTCTCTAATCAATTTACGAGTTTCATTTGTCTCAGGTAGTACTTGGTCGCCGGCTTCGTGGCTTAGAGGTTATGACATTTCTCCGTAATCTCGTATATTCTCGTCGGTAACGTGATGACGGTGAAAATCAGCAGTGGTTCGAATCGCATCGGTAACTTACGGGGTATGTGAGCCGGCCGCTCAGAAAGCAATGGCAAACTACTGAGCGTAATCTTGCCAAGAAATCAACATACAGCTGAAAGATGCTGGTGTTGACAGCGATGTCCTGTAAAGGATATGCAAAAAAAAGTACTTGGTCATTGGGTTTTTCTATCTGTCCATGGTATTCTTTGCATTTTCCTCAGAAACCACATTTCTGCGGCCGTCAGATGTTTTCAGATTGCCTGCACATTGTCCAAGTTTCACATCCATACAAAAGAACAGGCTCTATGTATCTCCTCAACACTATTTTTCTTGTTTCAATTGACATCTTTTTATTAGTCAGAATATTTTTAATCTTGCTAAAGGCTACTTTCGCCAAGGCGATTCTTGTTCTAATCTCTTCGAGGCATCTCCCATCAGATATTATGACTGTTCCGAGATAATTATATCCGATTCACTTGTTGAAGAATATTCCCATTTACTTGTATATTACATTGTGTACTTCGTTCTTCCTAGTGACGACCATCACCTGTGTCATTTTACAAATTAATTCTAACCCCAGTTGCTCACTGTGTACAACAACCGCATATGCTAATTGTTGCAGATCCTGCACATTGTCTGCAATCAATACTGTATCATCTGCATATCTAATATTATTGATGTTTCGTCCTCCAATGTTGACTCCATTTATATCTTCTACATTTCTGAAAATATTTTCACTGTAGGGGAAAAAAGATCTGGAGACATTACACATCCCTGCCTAACACCTCTCTTTGTAGGCTGATATTGCCTCACTTCATTATCAATCCTTATGGCAGCTTGTTGTTTCCAATATATGTTTTTATTATAAGTCTAATGTCATTCCCATCAATTTGTAAATCTGCAAGCATATCCACCATGTTCATATGTCTAACTCTATCAAAAGTATTTGTGTAGTCAATAAAGCAAAGATGTATATCCGTGTTTACTTCTATAGCACGTTCAATAACAGATCGCAGTATATACACAGCATTTACTGTACCCTTTCTTTCCACAAACCCACATTGTTCTTCCCCTATTTCAGGTTGTAATTTCTTCCTCACTCTTTGCATGATAATTCTTAGAAAAATCTTTGTGATGTGACTCATTATACTAATTGTTCTATGTTGATCACATTCTATGGCTGCTGATTTCTTTGGGTTTGCAATAAATACAGAGTTACATAATTCAGAAGGTATATCTCCAGTATCATATAATGTGTTCAGCAGTCTGGAGACTTGATCTAGTCCATATTCTTCTAAAGCTTTAATCATTTCTGTTGTGATGTTATCTGCTCCGGGGGCCTTGCCAGCTTTCATATGCTTAAGAACATTTCGAACCTCCATCTTCAAAATTGGCATTCCTTCATTATTAAATCGAATATTATACTGTTCCTCTCTGTTATCCTCATAAAGGTTTTTCACATAATCTGTCCATACAGCATAATCTGATCTTTTTCTATTGTGATTTTGCCATCTTTAGTTTTCAGACAGCCTATTGATGTACTTGCTCTTTTATTAGTAAGTTCCTGAATTCTTTTGTGCACTAATTTGGTATTTTGACTGTTGTGTCGGTTTTTCAATTTCTAAGCACTTTTCCTCAAGCCATGCTTCTTTTTCCTCCTTACATAATATTCTGACTTGTCTGTGAATTTCTTCATATGTGGCAGAATTATTTTTGTTGAGTCTTCTTGTTTCCATTAGGGTAAAATTTCTTCAGTCATCCATTTCTTACGACCCACCTTCTTTAATTTTGGAATAGTTGTTTCTGCAGCCAAACTGATTTAATTCTTCAACATTTCCCATTGATCATCCACATCCTGGAATAGGATCTCTAGATCAGACAATATATCAAATCTGTTCTGTACTTCTATGGTGAATTTGTTTTGTATTTCCTTGTTATTAGTCAATGTACACAAATAATGTTTAGTGTTTCCTGTTATATACTTGACTTTCTTCAAATTTATCCTCAATGTTCCTGTAAGTAATCTGTGGTCGCTATAACAATCAACACTGGGTACTGTTTTTGCTATAATTATCGCGTTTCTAAATCTTCTGCTAATCAGAATGTAGTCAGTCTGGTTTCTAATCCTGTTATCAGGACTCCCCCATGTCTATAATCTTCTGGGGTGTTGCTTAAACCAGGTGTTTCCTACAATCATTTCCTGTTCTTTTGCTCACTCTACAGGTCTGTATCCTTTTTCATTTCTATCTCCTAAACCATAGTTTCCTACTGTGAACTATCACCTTGATTTCCTACTCTTGCATTCAAGTCCCCTATTATGATGTTTATTTCTGAATTTTTACATTTCTTTAAGGCAGACTCTATGTCAATATAAAATTCCTCTATACTGTCTTCACTGGATTCTCCTTTTGGGGCATATACTTGAATAACATTTATGCTAAAAGGTCTGCCACTTAATATAACTATTAGAAATATGTCCGACACGGCCCAATATCCTTGAACAGATATTGATTTTGTCCGGTCCAAAATAATTGCCACTCCCCTTTGTTGATCTTCACCTCCAGAATAAATAATCTTAAAATCTTCATCTATCTTGATGCCTGCTCCTCATTCCATGTTGCTAATTTTAATGTCTCTGTCCTTGGTTTGCGATGATCAGTCTTTAGGCGAATCATAATGTACCATCCATCCATCATGTGCCATTTCGGTAAGCGTGAGCGGTCATGTTCTGCCATCTCACTCGATCACCAGAGTCGTGGATCAGCTCCGTGTTCCTGTCTCGACCATGCCATGTGGCTAAGCCATCCAGGTATTTACTTCTCGGTCTTCCCCTTGGTCTCTTCCCTTCGATCTTGCCAGTTGTCACCAAGTTCTCCATAATGTACTAGGCACTTTTAAAGGGGTAGTTTGCCGTTGCTTTCCTCTATGGCAGTGTTACAAACTGCTAATGTTGGTATATAATTTCAGCTTGCCATTGAGTATGTTGTGTCACAAACTGCAAATATTGATATATAATATCAGCTTGTCATTGAGTGTTTTGTGTCACAAACTACAAATATTGATATATAATTTTAGCTTGTCATTGAGTGTGTTGTGTCACAAACTACAAATATTGATATATAATTTTAGCTTGTCATTGGGTGCGTTGTGTCACAAACTGCAAATATTGATATATAATATCAGCTTATCATTGAGTGTGTTGTGTCACAAACTACAAATATTGATATATAATATCAGCTTGTCATTGAGTGTGTTGTGTCACAAACTACAAATATTGATATATAATTTCAGCTTGTCATTGAGTGTGTTGTGTCACAAACTGCAATAACTGATATATAATTTCAGCTTGTCATTGAGTGTGTTGTGTTGTGTCACAAATTACAAATATTGATCTATATTTTCAGCTTGTCATTGAGTGTGTTGTGTCACAAACTGCAAATACTGATATATAGTGTCATCTTGTCACTGAGCGTATTGTGTCACAAACTGCAAATATTGATATATAATTTCAACTTGTCATTAAGTGTGTTGTGTCACAAACTGTAAATAATGATATATAATTTCAGCTCATCAATGAGTGTGTTGTGTCACAAACTGCAAGTGTCGACAACAACCAGGATGCTCATACTCATGACTCTCTGATATCATCATTGTATAAAAGATGGATTATGGTATTACCACATTTTAAATAGTCTTTCAGTCAGATCTGGAAATACCACATTGCAATTCTACACATACCACGGTTTTGCATGAATACATGAGATTAAACAAAGAGAAAACAAATATTAAACTTATGGAAACCATGTACATGTTTGCTTATTTGTTGTTGTTTTTTTATTAAACAAAAGCATTTTGTACATTCAAATTTATTGTACCTCTCTACTGTTGCCGTCACAAGTCAGTGTATTGTTGTCTCTGAAGCAGTTATTATTTAATTACTCTATCTTTCCAATCTGACCCATCTCCTTCTTTACTTCCTTCTCCTTTTTTCTTCTCCTCTTCTATCCATTCTCTTTCTATCTCGACTTCTTTCGTCTTCCTCTCTCTCCTACTGCAGCATTCCTCTTCCTTCTGCCCTCCTCCTCTTCTGCTTTCTTCTTCTTCTCCCCACATCTCCCCCTACTTAATCTGCCCTGTATCTCCCAATAAGGCACATGTCTTCCTCCAACTCACGCCACGCCATCTTAACCTTTGCTGTCGCCGGCAACTTCTGCCATGGCATCCTCCTTATATTATTCATCACTGTCTCCAACTCCCTTCTTCATGCTTTAGGTATCCTCTGTTAATTTCTTCCCCGTGAGGTCCACAGGAGACAAACTATTTAAAAGATGCGCTTTGTGTTATTTCCTGATATAGCATGATGTTTGTATATAGATTGTGTTGACGACTGTTCTATTTGTGCACGATTCTCTGTATTCCCATTTACTGTGTCAAACTGTGGGAGTTCTCATAAAGATCAATGATGCACCAACTTCTCCCCAGACAACGATACACCAACATTGTCTGGCGAGAACAATTCGGCAGAGTGATCAACTGATCTGTCCGACAGTTCGAGGAAAGACCAGGCGGACAATCAGATTGCAATAGGTACCATTATTGTTGGGCCTCTTCGCTGGTTGTGAAGATGAGGACGGAGCACCTATAGTAATGTCCTGAGCTCTTTAATTGAAGTTTTGACTCAAATTCCCTAAACTATGAAAGAGTTCTAGATTTATGTTTAATCGAGTCGCCAGTTTGACTCAGACAATATTTAGAATTATTTATGTGAAAAAATATTACTTGTCTCATCACAACACCCAATCCTATATTAAATTGCCCGTAATACTGTGATTCCCTCAGACAATCTGTCACACAGGTCTGAATTACTGATTATTACTGATAGGACACATTACCTAGATAGCCTTACAAGGACACAGCTGAGTTGAGTTTAGTTGAGCCAAGAACTATCACCACTGTACTCAGGATGTTCCCATTCGCGCTCCGCCTTCTCGTTAAACAACATGCAAAGAGTCATACTATTGATCGTTCTCACCGCTATCTGATTGAAAATTCTCCCGGTCTTTCCTCTCAGTATTTTAGATTCTTCTAGAACCCCTCCAAATCACTCGCAATATCATTCTTTCCACACACGGGTTCTCAATCTGTTCCCCCGCCTTCTCTAATTGGTCCCACAGGCGCTTGACCGCCTCTCTCTTGCACATACGTAATCTAACACAAAGAGATGCATTCCCTGCCAGCCTATCAGCCTGATCATTCTCCGTCATCTACCGCACGGGCAAGGCATTAGGACACATTACCCAGATGACCCATATGTGCGAACGTCAGCTTACATAACATTATGACATCACTTTGTAGCTCCTTAGTTTTTGTTATATTCATGTGTGATTCATACAGCGCTGTCATCATCATCATCATCATCATCATCATTTGTCATCCGGATGTAGGCGTGGCTGAGAGGTGTACTCCGCTTACATTGTCTCTTCTGACCCCTACTTAGTGGGTTCGTTCAAAAGGCCGATAAGGTGGACTTGAATATCAATGTCTCATAATAAATTTGGAAACGTAAATTACAAGTACCTCTGAAGTCGGATACGGTGTGCCTGTTGGTAATAGGGAATGTTAACCCTCACGCACAAATCAGTCCAGCGAACAGACTAGTAGAAGCAACTACTGGAAGTAGTAGCACATGTATGGGGTAGACTGGGTCAACCCGGGGGACTAGACCAATTTTTTAAATCTGCCCCGATGAGGACTATAAATATGGGCCTATAAATATATCCCCGGAGCACCATATAGCCAACACACTTAATCTAACGTGGTGTTAGATGGTTACATGCGTGTTCTGAAGTGTCCAACAGGAGCAATTATTGGGAATAACCGAGCCATGTAGATTAATTGTGGCTTCATACTGATTTTGACCGCATTAACCTGTAGCAGAATTAGGCAAGAAGGCAACATATAGGCAACGTATGCCCAGATCCCGGCCTGTAATACGGATCCCAAATATAACTCTCCGTCCAAGATCATATTCATTGAGGGAGTGGACTTGATAACAGGATGTTACACGAGAAATAACGTCTTCAGATGTGTGCGCTTCAAGATGCGATGTGCGCTTGATTTGAAAATTCCTTCCTCACGGCCCATATGGTGATCAGATTTCCCTGCAAAGAGGTGGATGTTCCTCTGATGCTTCATCTTCTTCTTCAGCTTCTCATGTGTGGCTGGTGGACATCTTCCAGAGCGTTCTTTATAGACGTCTTGAACAGACCATCTGCATCAACGTAAGTCTGATGGGAGTATGGTTGAGCCATGTTGGCGCTCTCTTCTGTACTCTTTTTGCACGTCAGCCTATGTTCTCGCACCTCCAGTACAACTTTAAAATAGATGTTCCTTTCTCGAAGCTTGGTCTTGCTTCTGCCAGTACTTCAATTCGGTTGCACCAGCAAACACATTTAAGTGATAATTGAAATTTTGAATACATTATTGAAGCACCTCAAGCGCACGCACGCACACATGGAGGCACCCCCACACACACACACGCACACACACAACACACACAGATAACCACACACACACACAACACACACAGACACACACACACAAACAGACTGAAATGTTTGTGTGGGTATATATGTGCTTGTTGTGTGTACTGTTATTGATATATATAATGGCGAGAGATAGAGTTCTAGTATGCATGATAGGCTAATACAGCGGGATATATAAAGGTCTGGTCTGGTTAACAGACTAATATGATGACGAGAGATATAGATTTATGGGAATAGCTGCAGTGGAAAGTTGTTGCGAAGACTATTGTTGATTATATCTGATCGACAAGATCTGAACTCAAAACGATGTTCCGGTAAGCCATGACACTACATACTATTTTGCTTTTCCCCCACCAGAACCCCAGTGGTGCTGTTTCTCCCTGAATACAATGCTGATGTTCTAAAATAACCTGTATTTTCACGCGAAGCATATCAGACGTAATGTCGCCGTTTCTCAGTATTTTATCCAGAAAAGAAAACATGAACACGCAAATGTTGGCCATGATCATCAAAGCTGGCAGTGAGGAGACATGCCATTATCTCTGAGACTTATTTTCCAGGTCCCTTGTACAACCTTCCATTTTCTCACACTTTTGTTAATCTCTTTTCATGTAGCTGACGTCACGCTATGTTTAGCATCAATAATAAATGCAGCTCCGTTAAATTGAACCGCGGTGGGATAGTTAATGCAAGAACATTTACTCAGTGGCAAAACCTCGACCTCTTGTGCAGGTGGGATTTTATTCTGAAAGAGATTAATTACTCTGTGGTCAAACCAGTCTACAAACTATCTATGGCATCATTGATGTTTTTGTTTAGCAACTAGACACTCAGCGTTGAGAAATATTTTACCACTGTGAGTACACATTCCGTCTACAACTGATATTGTTGGGCTACATGACACTTTCAGTCATTGCCGGTGCCGTCTGCTTCTGTTGTATTTGCATCAAGTATAAGCTGTACACATGACGAACAATGAATCCATGCAGGATCTCATACGAGAATAATAGGTATGATAGAATCGCCGTCCAATGTCGACATTTGTAATCTTTTTCTTTAATCCTTTATCCCCTATTGGGGTATAGGACCTCAGCCAACTCACCCCACGGCATCTTATACTTCTTTAACTATCCCACCCAATTCCACCCATGTTCTTCCCATATTATTCATTTCGATTTCTCCTTGTCTTCTCAGTGTGGTTTAGAATCTTCCTCATTTTGTTCTTTGGATTCCAAACAAATCTTTTCGTCTTATGCTACTCTCAAGCTTTCTCAATGTACGTCCCATCCTGCGCTACCATCTTTTCTTCACCCCTTGACCGACTTGTGTTTGTCTAGATCTCTATATGAGTTACACATTGGTGATCCTATAATCCCATTTTATTCATTCACTTTTGCGTATTTACCAATTAGTTAATGTTTGTCGTTTAAGCCTAATCGTTTTAGTTTTAAAAAAAATTTAAAATATTAAGGAAGCAACCGAAAACCAATTTGGTTTTCGTAAAATCAGCATACATTGCAACATAGATCTGTGAGACCAGGACACTTACTAAACAAGCTGAACAGTTCATACATGCCTTTGAATGTAAATGTTATAGACGAGTTCTAAGAATATCTTGGATATAGAAAAGAACAAATGCATCCATACTTCAAGAGCTGAATATAGAATAAGGTTGGCTATTAAAGACGATAAAACAAAGAAACACCCATATAGCTCTGTTTTTCCTGTCATGTGAAAGATTTAATTAAATCGAACTGTTTCTCGATTTTCAGTTGGCAGAAATAAAGAAATAATTAGGGAAATGCTTAAAAGCAAAAGAAAATTGGTTAAACAAGCAGTGCGAGAAAATTGAATTAAATGTTATAAAAAAGATACTAAAGATAAGCACAGTCAAATCAGTTAACGCACAGGAAGAAATATAAGAGCAAGCACAGGATGTCTGAAATCAAATACAAGAGAGACACTATTGGGAAAAGGTGCTGTAAGAAAGAAATGGAATAAGAATATTAGAGAGCTGCAAGGCCGAGAACGGGAAGTATTAACGGAGGAAGGTAACTTAGAAGGTACATTCAATATAAATGAAGATGTCACTGGTGTTTTCAAAGATATGAAGAAAGGAAAAACCCTCGGTCCATATATAATCAAAATAAAACAATATTAGAAGTACTGGGATAATTTGAAATAGATGTATTAACTAAAATGTTGAATGCTATTTACAACAGTGGATATATACCTAGTGATGTGATGAAATCTGCATTTACAGTTTTACCACAAAAACCAGGAGCAAAAAAAAGTCGCTTAAAAGTCGACAGGGTCGACTTCATTGCACCGGGTTTTTATCCCATATGGCTCAGTCTCTTTCCGCAGTACGGAAAGCGTCGCATAAAGCACGAACTCCTTAGATTTTAGCGACGACCCATGGGAGTCTCCGAAACATTTAACTCGTAAACCGAAGGACGCGGCCCGGAATCGAACCCACAACCTTCGGCTCACGAGTCAAACGGCAAACGGCTTGACCACTTCGCCACAGAGACTCCCAACCAGGAGAAAATGAATGCGAAGATTTTCACACAATTAATCTCATAAATAATGTCACTAAGCATCTACTAAGAATTATAATGAGAAGAAAAGGAAAGAAAATACAAAGAAAATTCGGCAACATACGAGTACAAATTTCAAATAAAGTACAAATAATGTAAAAAATAGTACAAATACTGCAATAAACATTACGAACAGAGGTTATCAGTTATCAGTTATCAGTTGGGGTATCTTCATTGCACTCCGGACATGTCCATAGGTGCTCAGATCCTCCCCCTAGCATATTCATCAGCGCCTGGTGGCTAATAGTGCCAGTTCTGTGTTGGTTGACGAGGCGCCTTGTTTTCCCGATGTACCTCTCGCGTCTGGCTGTGCCGATTCTTACTCCCAAGTCTGGACAGCGATGTGGATTCACTGACGTCAAAGTCCTCTGTTCTCGCCATATCTTTGAAGACGTTAATAACATCGGCACGATCCATGGGCTGGCCATCTACAGGGGGTGCAGAGCCAGCCAGTTTGTCAACTCGTTCATTTCCCTCGACTCCCGCAGGTCCCGGGACGAAGATGAAGGTGACTTTACTGACAACAGACTTCCGCAGCGACTCAGTCCATTGTCTACGTACAGACCCAGCTTCGACCTTCTGAATCATGCTCATTGAATCACTTAGTATACACACGTTAGTATAATGCTGTGATCCCAGCCATATGAAAGCCTGTGTAACTGCCATCACCTCCATCGTCATGCTGCTCGTGGTCATAGAGTGGGCACCACTGGATTCTTGAACGGTTCGGCCCGCTGAACGGGCTGTAAATGCCCACGCACTTCTCTGCTGCTTTACAACAGATCCATCTGTATAGATGAGCACTTCGGGGCTATCTGAGTGTTCATAGATGAGCGCGTTGACCTCTGCATTGACAGCGGCAGGGTTCTGCTCTCTGCACCGTCTGTCGAGTGTGATAATGCAGGAGAAAGTGCACTTAAAAGCTGGAGGCACCGGCACCCATTCCTTGCCGGGGTTGATACTGGTAGACTGCAGACCTGTCTGACGACATCTTCCGCCCGACCCATCCATGATTTGCCCCTCTTTAGCCTGTCACCCTTTTCTCTGAATGTAGCGTCACGCAGAGGGTGCTGCTCATCTGCACTTATTTTTAAGTATGCACGAGCTCTCCAGATCTTGATCCTGTGTTCCATTGTCGGGAAGTCAAGGAGGTATCTCATTGCTACACAGCTGGTGTCTCTCGTGCAGCCCAAAATGATGCGCATGGCTTCGTTGTGTACCTTTTCAAGTCTTCCAATCTGTGTCGGGCTGACAGTGAGGATGGCCAGGGCATACTCGATGCGTGAAAGCACCAGTCCTTGGAACAGAAGTATTAGCAGTCTTTGCTCGATATTGGCAGTCGCCATGACTCTCATTGCTGACAAACCTTTTCGAGCTTTCGTTATGACATAATCGACATGATCTCTGAAGGACAGGCTACGATCAAGCCTCACGCCAAGATATGTCATTGACTGGGTTCTACTCAAAATGCTCCCATCCATTCTTAACTGCCGGCAGGTCTGTGTTCACAGTATGGTTGTTTAGGGAGAACCATGTAACCGATGCCATTGCAGGTTTGACAAGGGCTCTGGCATCAGCACACCATGAGGAAATTCGATCTAATTCGCCCTGCATATCATTGGCAACCGCCTGTCTATCTCGACCCTGTCGATACACGAGAATGTCGTCAGCAAATGACAGAGTCCTACCCCTCCCGTCCAACTGTTGTTCAGTGATCGGCACCGTATACACGTTGAATAGTACTGGTGACAGTGGTGAACCCTGTGGCAATCCTGGACATATCGTTATCGGCTCAGAAGACCAACTCCCGCATCTTAGCACCACCTTCCTTTGGAGCAGAACTGCAGCTATCCATCGTACAAGGTGAGGGTGCACTTTCAGTCTGAGGAGGGTTTGCATCAAGTGCTCGAAAGATACTCTGTTATATGCGTCCTCTAAGTCTATGGCGGCCGCACATGTCTCTTCTCTGACCTGAAATCCTTCGTAAACATTTTGAGCAAAGACCGCCGCATGCAGCCATGACTCTTTGTTACGTCTGTATCCTCCAAGTGTGGGCGGGAAGCAGCGGAGTTGTTCCAAGTCACAAGCATGTCTGTGTGCTACAATTTTTTCCAGTAGCTTGCCAGCAGTGTTCTGCATCGTAATGATTCGGTAGCCGCTTATCTTGGAATGGTCTTTGTTCGGTTTTGGCAGCGGCAGCAAGTAGATGTGTAGCCGTTCTTCTTTGATCTGACCCCTCTGGATACTGGTGTTGAATTCTCTGGCCAGTTCTTCCATGCCATCATCTTATATCACCAGTAGGTCACCATATCGGATGCCGTCTGGGCCTGGGGTGGTGTTAGGTGATTTCTTGAGCATGGCACGCATTATCTCAGCTGTGATTATCCATTCTTCGTCTGTCCCGACCCCCTCGCACAACTGAGAGAGTGTCGTTGTGGTCCACTGTCTGGCGGGCTCGTCTTTCTAGTCAGTCTGTTCTATGTAGCGTGCAAGAAGGGCCTTACCTTTATCCGCATCCGACTTTTTCCATGTGAGGTCTGTGTCTTATGTCTGGAAACCCCTACGAACAGAGGTTGTGCGTTACAAATTATACCAATGCATTTGATAAAGTGAAACACGACAAAATGATACAATTTTTAAAGAGATTAACATTGATGGGAAAGATCTCAGAATAATAAAGAATAATTATCGTAGACATGTACTAGTAATTAAAATGGGAAATAAAGACGACAATTAAGAACCAATAAAGCAAGGATTCAAGAAATGCATGCGTCTTCCAGCGTGATCTCTTCTCGTTCTATTGCGAAGTATTAGCTTATAATAACGAGACAGATCAAAGAGAGGCCAGGGATACAAGTTTAAGGTTGAAATCTATGCTATACGGATGAAACATTATTTATAGCTGAAAAGGCAAAAGATCTACACCGTTTGGACAGTGTAATAACAGATAATGTAAAGAACAATAGTGTTTATCCCACTGTCTGATAAGATCATTACTTACTCGGTCTCGGACAGTTAGGTTGGCAGCTCTTCTCAAGCGTCTCATCTGGCAGTACAAAGCATGACAAAAGCAAATAATTTCTCACCCTACATAGATTTAAAATGAAGAGTACGGCAGTTGCTTGTTATGTCACCAAGTCATGTCAGCGTAGAAGTAAGCAGTATGTAGAGGTCGTTTTTGTATGCCTTAAAACACAATTGGAATATGGTGCCAGGCCCATAATTGTATAGACCAAATGGCACTCAGAGGTGATTTGATCAATATCAGACAGGCCGCCTTCACTCGGGGGTGATTTGATCAGTATCAGACAGTCTGCCTTTACTCAGGGGTGATTTGATCAGTGTCAGACAGGCTGACTTCACTCAGGTGTAATTTGATGAGTATCAGACATACTGCATGAGACTCCCTTCACTCAGGGGGTGATTTGATCAATATCAGACAGGCTGCCTTCAATTCCCAAGACCTTTTCTGGCATCCATTATAGGCTGGGTCGATCAACAAAGGTTAGATTTTATAATGAGAGCAGCCTCGACGCGGAATCGAACTAATGACCACATGACTGATTGGTAAACGTGTAACTACTACACTGCTGTGGGTCCCCATTATGGAAAGAAAGACAACTTTGAAAGGAACGTAAGACTGTGTGGCTGGGGCTGGTTTCTTATAGCACTCATCAAGCCATGGTCTGATATAACTGAAGGACTGATATGACTAGTGTATCACGTTGTGGTCCCACCAATGCTGAGTTGTATACTCACATCAGAGTGCATCATTCTAACTTGGACTCGTGTATTCTTCTGACTTAACGCACTCGCATCCGTCCCTTTTAGTTGGCAGAACGGTAAACACGACAGGCAGGCAACCTGGCATGCTGTTTGGCTGTCAAATTAAAGAGCTGACAAAAAACTGGCTGCAGGGACACGGCTTCTAGAGCAAAAACACCACGAACTAAAAATATGGCAGTTTTCAAATTGAGCTGAATGCTCGCATAAAATCAAACTCTATTAACGTAGGTCAACGGCTATGGTTTCAGCAAAAAGTCCACATGGAATAATTTCCGTTGTCTCTGTTTACTTTCTTGGTTTTCTTTATGGTGTGCTACTCGGCTTGCTGCTGTTTTATTTAGATGCATGCTATTGTTTTCTCTCAGACCCATTGCGTTTCGGTTATTACTTTTATTTCGTCCACCTGAGCGTTCTCTCTCTCTCTCTCTCTCTCTCTCTCTCTCTCTCTCTCTCTCTCTCTCTCTCTCTCTCTCTCTCTCTCTCTCTCTCTCTCTCTCTCTCTCTCTCTCTCTCTTCTGTATTTTCCTTCTGCCTGTTATTCCCAAAATGAAGAAACACACTGTCAACCATATCACACCGACTCGCCCTATTCTCTGATGCCTATTCTCTTTCCTTCCATGACCTTCCTGTGACATTATTCTCGTCTTCTAAGTCTCTCTTCTCCTTATATTTCTTTAACCTGGTCAGCGATGTCCTGTAAAGGATATGCGGGGAAAAATCCGCCTGGGCTCTTTAAAGAGCATTGACAAACTATTGAAAACGTAAAAGTATCTAGAAATTACACTCAGCACATAGTGGAGTTGATTGCAACATTCTTTAAAGAACTAACTTGTGTTGATACCTGAAGAAAATAATGCAATTTGTAATACTAGCATTTGCTGTGTGTTTTTGCAGAATGTCATGCATCGATTCATAGATAGCGGGATCGTGAGCATTCGCTGGATCTTTTCTCCAAGATACTCTGGTGTAGTTAGAAATGAACAGGCAGATAGACTAGCTGTTGCTGCATCTTTATGTGGTGATTTCATGCATGATAAGGCATGTGTGGTGAAGGTCCTCTGTGAGCATGTGAATAGTGCAGAAGAACAGATAAACTATCATAGTCTAGAGAGAATGTGGCAGGAGGCGTGATCGACAGTCATCCCTCAATGGTAAAGCAAGACGGACATATAATCAGATTGCATCGGGCGCCATTAGTATTTGAACTCTTCGCTGGCTGTTGAAGATGAATGCCCCGAGTGCAATGATGTAGGTGTTTGACTCAACTTAACTCTGTTTTTTCCAGATTCAATCTTGTCCGCATTTAGTGATTTGTTTATTAGTTAGCTTCATTAGCTCCGTTTTCGCTTTTCTGACACTCAGAGTAGATCTACTTTTTACATCTCTCCGCCATTGCTTGTAGTGTGAAATGCTTGTTCAGAATAATGGCGGCGGGCCTATCGCAGAATTGACTGGATTGCCTTATGCAGTAATGTGTGGCTTCTGATTTTCTAATGAATGCCGCTTCCATCGATGATAAACCGTATTTTTTCGTGGAGGACTTCAGTGTTGGCATTTTGCCGGCGGCATTATGTACAGTGTACCTGTGCGGGCTGTTGGTTTGTCGAGACTCCTGTCTGTTCCACTTTTCACATGGGGAAGTGCGGAGCATTTTGCGTGATATTCACTGGCACAGGAACGGAGTATAATGGGGTCAACAAGTTTTCGTGAAATGGAAACCTCGACTAATGACTAATGGCTAAAGATCTTCTAATCTGCACATACAACAAACATCGAATGTTCAAAGTGTGCTTGTTATTGTTTTGCTGGTGTGTTGCCTCCGCCGTGAGGGAAGGGAGGATTAGTCACATTGCAATATATCGAAGTCATCCTAAGAGTCGACCAATGAACGGTGGCGTTACACTGGTTACCTCATCCCTAGATAACTGATCTGCACAATCCAACCAATTATCAACAGCTTTACAAAGGTTGCGAAGGTGTTACAGACGAAGTTCGTAATCCTGCATACCCGCTTTCGAAACACATATGTGAACGATGAGGAAGCAGACGATCTTACGTTGGTGTTTACTGAAATGGTAAGGATGCCGTCGTTCAGAAAGCAATGCCAAACTACTGAACGTAAATTTGCCCAGGAAACACGAGCAGCAAAAGCTGAGGTTGACTGGTTGACTGGTACGCCCTGTAAAAGATATGCCACAACTTACAAAGTGCTTGGTGTGAATTTGTTCAGGATCTATGTTCATTGGGAGATGAAACGTAGAAGAAGAAGTCATGGCATTTATGGTTCTCAATAAGACAAGGAGCTAGACAGTATATGCCTGATGCTGGTTTTAGTTTAGTTCATCCATCCATTCATTCATTCATTCAGTAGCATGTCCTTTGCAGAACCTCGCTCCCATAACAACCTTCCGGAAAACCTCTCAGTCATAAGCAAGATGTCCCGCGTCTACACACTCATCTGGAGATCATCCGCCACATCCTGCACCCATCTTTTCTTTGTCTTCCTCTTCCTCTCTTCCCAGGCATATAACAGAAATATATGTTAATGAGGAAAAATTGGAGGTGGTGGAAAATTTTGAAAATCTTGGGTCATTGATTACCAGCAACGGTGACACAATGAAAGAAATTAAACGACGACTATGAACTGCTCTTCAAAGACTAAAACAACTGAATAAATTATGGAATGGGGCAGACAGAACTACAAAAATTAGCTTTTTAGTTCACTTCCACATATTTTCTTGCCTGTGTTTGCTTTGATGTCTCTTTCTGTCCTTTCAGTTGAAATACGTTAATATATGTATTATTTCACGCACTATTGTTTGGTACCCAGCTGCTTAAGCTGGTTAAAGTGTCCATATGTTTTATCTCTATCCTTCTAGGACAAACGTGACAAGTATTTCCCCACATGAGACTAATTTCTCTAGACTTTCTCTTCGGTTCATTTTCTCCATAAATTTAATTGTTCTTTATCTCATAGTTTTGGTTAGTGATCGCGTGACACTTGCAGGTGTTTGTTTTCTTCTCAGTCTATAATGTATCTTCTTCCACGCTTCCAGTTTTTCATGTTTGCACCATGACAATTTCCCGTCCCTGGTTACTATATCTCCCCAACCAAGTATCGTAAATAAACATACACTTGGAAAATAGTAATATAGAACTGTGAGTTAACCAAGCTACCACTGCATTTATTTACAATATGGATATTTGTCAACGTCTCAGTTACTCGTTGCTTACTTGTTAGATAAATCAGAAACAAATTAAAGTACTTAGATGGTATATGTGGTTTTGGTCCAGCGCTACACTTGACTTTGGGATCTGCTGTACCAGTAGGTGATATAGGACTGGTACTGGTTAACACATTTACACACAACTTCTGTAGTGGAAACAGAAAATGTTAATATCTCTGGAAAATTCAATCAGTTTGATGTCGTATGCTTTGAGGAAAGATGTTAACTATGAATATTCTAATGTGAGATGTTTGGTTGCGTTTTGTCGGTCAATTGTCTGTGGGACACCCCATATTGTCGTGATTAAACAGTTGTCGTAACGTCAAAATGTATTGCGATGGTCGGATTGTCTGAGTTGTAAATTGGTTGTTTTTACTTGGTAGAACCAAGAACCGTCAGAAATCTATCAATCTGTCAAGTTTCTGCTACCAAAACCGGACGTGCAACCCCCAAGTCTATGTCAACATCTCAGTTACTCGTTGTCTGGGTAATGACAGGAATAATTACATGTACAAAGAATCGGTCAGCACCGTCGGCATGTAATGCCATTTATTAATGTGACATCCATACTAAGGCAAGTCACAACTCAAGTTACAATATCTTATGGCAATATATAAGGTAAATATCAGCAATACACTCGTGCGTCCTCGTATCACGCGGTTTCTCCACACAGAGCATAGGCAATACCACACTCTCTCAGCATTAGCAATCATATATTCGGTGCACTCTCACAAATCTCCCAAACACATCCTTCCTCAACACCCGTCTAGTCCCGTCTGTCTGTTTCGCTCTCGGTCGGTGGTCACGTGGTCTCTGACCTCGTGTCGTCCGTAATAGTCGTGCTAAGTATGATGTCTCGGTCTTCTGGATACCGTCCTGTCCTTAACCCGTCTGTTGATGACTGGTGTCTCAGGTCATCCATTGCAAGGTTGTACTGTCATTCAAGGACACTGTCCTGTCACTAAACCCTCAATGCCCTGTCTATTCCTGGGTGTATAGTCCCGTCTACTCCGTTCGAGAAGGCTCTAGATTACTCGGGCTCTGAGCGACTCGCTTCTCTCTCTTGGGCTGGAGTTGCAGCCCTCTAATATATCTAACGGTGAGGCGGTGACATCATGCTATACCTATGTTCTGTCCCTGCCCTATGTTCTCTCTCTCTCATACCTCTGGGACTCTGACAATATTCATAACATCCATAAATCAGTCAGAAAGGGGTGGTTTGTAGTGTGATGTTAATGCTCTGGTGATTTCGTGACACAAGATATTCACATATACTAGGTTAAAAGTCACTTGTATATCCTTTTACAGAATGTCGCAGTCAACCTCAGGAATTTGTTGCTGTTTGTGATCTCTTGGCAAGTTTACTTTCAGTAGTTTGCCATTGCTTTCTGAACGACCGACACCCATACAATTTTATTTTAAAAAGCCCAACGCAAAGAGGTTTGCTGCAAAATCGCCCGCATCTGTGTTTCGAACGCGGTATGCGGGATTACGAACCGTGTCCGTAAACTCTTCGCCACTAAGCCGCCATGTACTAGGTAGTGATGTAAACATAATTACCACATGAAATACTATGATGTTATTTCAACATATAGGATAAAATAAGTAACTTACAATGTGGCAGGAATACATGTCTACACATATACAATCCTATCTATACATATACCAGTATACCATCCATCCATTGGCACCTTGCCGTCTTGACAGACGATAGTTTGTGCTTTAAAAAGGCATAATAACTTTTAACTATGGCGGTAGCGAGTGTGACTGATAAGGCCAATTTGCGCTGTAAATGTCCGTTCACAGTGGGTGCATGTGAACACGTGGTCATTTCCACCATCATGCACCATCTTACGTCTCAAACGCTTGGTGTGTGACTTTTCTGCAATAATTTTCTCCTTTGACTTTATTCCATTTCTGATATTTGCCCTCCATGCAACACGTTCAGCGGCGACTTGCTCCCAATGTGCATTATCAATGCCTGTATCAATCATGTCCCGCTTACACACATCTTTGTATCGTAGTAGAGGCCGACCCTGAGATCTCTTACCCATCTGTAATTCACCAAAAAAGATATCCTTTGGTATTCTACCATCATCCATCCTCCTAAGATGTCCTATCCATCTAAGTCTACGAAGACTGAGCATGGAATAAACTGTCACACAACCTGATCTTTCCAATACTTCAGTATTTGTGATTTTGTCTTGCCACTTAATACCAAGAATTCTTCGCAGACACCGCAAATGAAAGCTGTTTAAGTTGTTCTCTTGGTGTGAGTAAGTTGTCCAGGTTTCACTGCCATAGAGAAGAGTACTAAGGACACAGGCTTGATAGACAAGGACTTTTGTTTTGGCAGTAAGCTTCCTGTTCTCCCAGACTCTTTTTCTTAACCTGTTCATTGTTGTTGCTGCCTTACCAATCCGGATGTTGATTTCCTGATCTAGGGATAATTTGCTATTTACCACTGATCCTAGATATGTAAAATGGTCTACTATCTCTAGTTCGTCGTCGTCAATAAAGATTGATGGTACCTCATGTGCACCTTGTGACATAATCTGTGTCTTCTTTTTGCTAATTGTTAAACCAAATTCAGAACAAGCATTGGAGAATGCAGATAGTAGACATTGCAATTCTTCCTCAGAGTGGGTCGTAACTGCAGCATCATCTGCAAAAAGCAACTCTCTGATCAGTACCCTCCTAATTTTGGTCTTAGCCTTCAATCTCTGAGCATTGTAGAGGCCGCCATATATACATTCACTCACCAGTATACACATATACACAAATAGTTATAATGACTGGCGATGTTTCACATGCACATTCACCGCTTTTACTGTCCTTTCTCGCTCCCTGTCTCTATCTCTCGCACTCTATAGAGTCAGTAGGACTTTTCTTGAAGTCTAACAGGTCCTGTCGTTAAATTTGCTGCCTTCCCTTGCTGATGAAAACACGATAAAAGCAACGCCCACACAGTTACTTGTAATTCTCTTCTTGTACAGCTGACCTTTTCCAGTTTCCATCTCCAACTTGCATGACTGCAGCTTCTCCTCAGTTTTACCCACTTCTGGTTGTGATCAACAAGCAGGTAGTTAAAGGGCTCTCATTCACGCTTTAAGGCTCATTGGGCTTATCGTCATAGATCCGTAATTTTATAGACCCTTCCCCACTCGGTGAGTGATACGGACACTATTACGCCGGCGGTTTTTACTTCCCAAGATATTTCCCGATACTCGTATTACGCTGGGTCGACTTGGGAGCCCAGGTCAGTTTAAAAAAAAATTCGAATCCGCCTGAAAGAATATACCTCAACAAGCACTGATGTTCTGAACAAATGTAACCAGAAGAAGAGGCCGACCATATAAACGATGGACAGAAGGAATACCAGAGGTCATGGGAATCTCGATATGTAAAGCCCGTAAACGGGCACTCTTCCGCAGTTTATACTTCACCTCGACACCGCAAGGTACAAGAGGAACAAGATGAGAGGAGAACGAACGAACGGACGAACGAACGAACGAATTAACGAACGAACTTTATTTTCAAAGGATAAAAATTGGATACGCAGGCCCGTCCTACATTCGGCCCTTCCAATCACTCATCTTTCGTTCAATAATAGTGCATGATACATTCACATAGGAATAAAACATTGTCAAATGAACGTTGTAAACATAAACAATGCTTATTACCATGTTATGAGACACATCTCCACCAACCCGCACATCCCCCACCCACCCTCACATCCTCCCACACACATATCCCCCACCCACCCAGACATACCCGCCACCAATACAATACCCTCAGGCACACAAACATTCCCCCACCCACCCACACACATCCCGCACATACACACATCTCCCCACCCACCCACACGTCCGCCACCCTTGCCATAACCTGTACATACTCACCCACCCACATATCCTTCACACCCACCTACACACCCCCAACCACCCAACCAAACACACATCCCCCAACCACACAATCCCCACTCGCACACACATGCCACCACCAACCCACACATCCCGCACCTACTCACACACACACGCATCTCGCACCCACCCACACATCCACCACTTACACATAACCCCACACACACAATCTCCCCCACGCACCCACACATCCCGCGCCCACTCACACACACATTCCCCCATCCTCCATCGTACACACACTCACCCACCCACATATGCTCCACCCTCTCACACATCCCCCAACCACACAACCCTTAACCACACATTCTCAAACCCAGACACACATCCCCCACCCATACACACACATCCCCACCCACACACACATCTCTCCAGCCATACACACATCACCCACCCACACATCCCCCACCACAACCCCTCTCCCCACCCACCCACACATCCCAATCCACCTACACACATCTCCAACCCACACTCACATCCCCCGCCAACCCACACAGCCCACACATACCCACACACATATCACACCCACCCACACATTCCCCATTTACATCATCTCCATCCTCACAATCTCCCTCACCCACACATCCGGCACCCACCCATACACACACACATCCCCCACCCATCCCCCAAAACTCACCGACCCACACATCCTCAAGCCACTCACCCATCCCCCAACCACATATCCCTTAACCGCACATCCTCCCACCCACACACATCCCCCACCCATACACGCACATCCCCAACCACACAAACATCTCCCTACCCATACACACATCCCCAATCAACACATCCCCACCATACACACATCCCCCATCCACCCACGCACATCTCCCACCCACACATACATCCCCGACCCACCCACACATCTCCCACAAGAGCTGAGAAGAGAAGAGATGAGATAAATCCGCCCATCATGATCGAACACATACATCACAGTGCCGGCAAGTGCGCGTTCTAGTCACTACGCTACCACCGCTCCTTGTGATTGAGTAGGCAGTGTTTAATAGGACAGAGAAGCTGTCTCTTCCCACTGTTTGTTGTCTGTTTAGTCGGTAGCTTTCCCACGTTGTATAGTAATCTCATTCCACTCCTTGTCGCTTTGTGAGGCAATGGTGAAAGTTGAATTATAGATTCTTTTGCTTTGGACAGGGCGCCGGGATATGGTAATATAATGTGGTTATAGAAACGAAGGCACTCCCTTCAACTATGGACCTATATTTTCATCTTTCTTTCTTGCTATAAATAATTTGATGAGGTTTCATAGTCATGCTCTCAAGTAATTAGGCTTCCACTCAATCAGATTAACGTGTATCATGCTCATAAAGCGACATAGTAATCATTGGTCGGTATGACCAATATTGTGTCGTGATTTACGTAGCAAGGCTTGAAAAAACAGTTATTTGTCAGATTTTGTATTTGAAAAAAAAAAATGGTCAGTTCGTTAAATTCGAAATACTGTCACGTATTGTATAACGAGCACCTTTTGTCAATAAAATTAGAATGCTATGGAGAGCATTAAAGCTACAGCGAACGAATAGAATGGTTTTTAAATTGCGCTGTCTTTTTGGAATAAGCTATCTGAACTGATGAACAGTGATCACATCGAAATTGCCGTTGTGGAAATGGGCCTAAGCAATGTTAAAGACACTTTTATTGCCAACTTTTGAGAGATAAAACAGTCAATCCTAGAACCATTCTTCAGATTGGTGGATGTAATGATACATATTACGGCCCTTGACATCTTGCATGTCCGTTTGAGATGGTGGGCCATACGGAGTTGTCCTTGAAGCAAATAAATGAATTCTGTAGGAATTGATTGATGGGGCACGAGCGACTAGCATACCCCTTGAATAAATGAGTTGTTAAATCGGGATAGACTTAAGATCTAAAACGAAACCATTCGGAGACTGACATTCAGAAAGTGCACTTCATAATGTCAACATTCATTATGAAGTAGTATTAACTCACAGAACGGAGCAAGCAAAACAACCGGCTTCCGATCATCATGTGTGGTTTTCCCATCGCCAAATATTTGGCCCCCGTATCTTCCATTTCACTCTCGATGGGAGGGTCGGCCTGTGTCATGACTTCCAGGCGTTTTTCTCCTCTATGTTTCAACATCAACTTTTGAGGCGCTTCGTGTTTCGTACTTATCCCACATTAACGTCACAAACATATTCACATGGTGCAACTGCCAATATTATCATTGTACCTTTACTTAGCCCTGGGAAAGTCAGCTTATATCCACCGGCCATTTTGTCTCTGTCATGTCCTCCATCTCGGTGGGTGGCTACAACCACCCCACTGAAGAATATAGCCACCCAACGGGTCTTTGACCTCGCCGCTACAGTGTCAGGATATCTGTTTGTAACTACATGTTTTAGATTGCTCTTTATGATTCATCTGATATACATGCGACTTGAGAATGTGATCCCGGGAATCAAAAGATTACTGATCTGTGCTGTAGTTCGGTGATTTCTGAATAGCAGATTGCCTTTCGGAACAATTATCTTCAGTAATTAATAAGTAGCTTCCTGGTAGTTAACTAGTTTTTTTGTTTTGTTTTGTTTTTGATTTTGTTTCTGACTGACGAACATTTCACATGATAGTCATATAACATAAGTAGGATGTGATTTAACATGATAGTCACTCAAGCTGAGAAGGATGAGGTCGAAGGAGGTATTAAGACAAGAGTATCGGCTTCATTGTACTAGGTTTTATCCCTTATGGTTTGACCTCTTTCCGCACGGCGGCTCACCGAATACGTCTCACAAAAGACGAACTCCTTAGCTCCAGCGACGACCCCCAGGAGTCTAATAGAAAACTGCCCTCGTGAAGCAAATGACGAAGTCCGAAATCGAACCCACAATCGTCGGAACTGGACCCAGGCAGCTTAATCACTTCGCCACGGAGTTCCACAATGAGGATCTGATAGTCATCAAAGATGAATAGGGCGTGATCTTCTATGATAGTCACTCAAGAAAGAGTAAGATGGAATGCTTTGCAATGGTAGTTACTCAAGATGGGTTGGATATGATGTCATTTCTGTTAGCGCCGAATGTTGGGCTGCGTTCACTAACTCCAACACCCACATTCTAGTTCTTACTGTTTAACCTTAGAACGACCATGGGGTCCAAATGGACCCCAGTGTCAACTTTCGCTTTCTCTACTTTTCTTAAATTTGCTTTAATATGTTTGATATTTTATGACATTGTTAGCAATATATTCCCCACACATGTTAAATTATTTTTAAAACGGCATGGAAATTACATGTACTATCATAAGTTTGTACATTTATTATCAGTGGGGTTGAACGGACCCCAATGTATTTACAGTTATTTTTTATTATTATATTTATATATTTATAGTACATAAGCAGATTTTCAGTATTAATTTATATTAAACTTGATTACTTCATAACACATTTATTTCAACAGGTGGGCAAAATTTATTCATGAAAGAAGACTGTAGTAATTTTAATGATCGTGCCAAAAATGTTTTCATCCAAAATTATGGCCCAACTCGATATGCAAATAGAAACATTGACTCAATAATTTCAACGTTTCAATTATATATGAAATAAATTGTGGCAGATGACATACTGAATTGGACAATCCAAGAAGAAATTAGTGTGTTTCAGGACAAATAGAAAACTTTGGAGATAAGTGAACTGCAACATTTGTTTTCTTTTTTTTTTTTATTATTTTTTTTTTTTTTTTTTGGAGTTTTGATTTTGGCTTGTGTGTATAAATCAAAACATGAAGCTATTGGTCAACTTTGGAGTAAAGAACGTAGAAGTGCAATATTTTCAAAGGCAATGCAACGAAACAGATTTACTACAACTTCCAGATGTCTATGAATTGATAGTGTCCAATAGAGACGACAACATGAAAGAATTTATACATTTGAGCCCATAATGAAGTATTCAACAATTATGCGGAAAAATAAAACTACAGGACTGCCATGTTCTGTCGTGCAATGTAACAATTAATAAGCAGTTAGCTGCGTGTAGAGGAAGCTGCCCTTTAAAGGAATATACTCCCTAAAAGCCTGGCAAATATGGCATTAAAATTTGGTGCTGTTGTGATTGTGATACTTCATATGATTTCAATATGAAAGTTTACACCGGCAGATAACATGGGAACACTACAAGAAGAAAAAAACTAAGGAGAAAGAGTTGTACTGGACATGGTGAAAGGATGGAAAATAATAGTTAGTTAGTCGCGGTTCCAACTTCACAACAACGGGTCGTCCCCATTATGCTCCGTTCCTGTGCCAGTGAATATCACACAAAACGCTCCCTACTGCCCAATGTGAAAAGTAGAAAAGACAGGAGTCTCGACAAACAACAGCCCGCACAGATACACTGCATAATGCCGCCGCCAGAATGTCAACACAATAGTCCCCCACGAAACATCCATTTTATCACTGATGGAAATAATAGAAGGAATATTACATGCGACAACTTTTTTAACAAGCTTGAAATTGGGACAGATATTGGAGGGGAAAAAGCTTATAATTTTAGGAACAATAAGAAAAAAACAGAGTATACTTCCAAAAGTACTTTCAAGAAAAGATCGTGTTCACCGTTTCCACAAAGTTTGCTTTCATTAATGGTGCAGCACTGACTTCCTATTGTCTAAAGAAAGGAAACGTGGCTGTTTTTTTCCAAATACAATGCATGATCAGCCAGGTGTGGATCAAAGTTCTTATTTCAAAAACCCATTGATGGTCATTGACTACAATCATACGAAGGGTGGAGTGGACATAGCCGATTAAACGTTGCCCTGATTTTCAGTGTAATGCAAGACAAACATATGGCCTATAATCACTTTTTACAACATGTTAGATGTTTCTTCCATGACCGCATTTGTTCTGTGGATGCACCTCAATCACAAATCAATGCCGACTGTTTTTGATTCATCTTGCAGTAGGACTCGTCGAAATGGGCCAGACATGTAAACCTTAGGACCTACCACCTAAACTAGCAGATAATCCTTGTGAATCTAGAAAACGAGGTCGATGCCACTTTGCCCAAGGGAGAAAATGTAGAGATTTTTGTGACTGCTGTACCTTATAACTGTCAATATTCTATGCTGGGTTCACGTGAATAAGTAAAATACTCAAGCATTCATTTATCTAAACACCGTGTAATGATTAATAAATCTCCCCCCCCCACCCCAAAAAGGTGCATTAAAACTGTATAGTTTTAACTATATTAAATGGTGGGGTCCGTATGGACTCTATTGGTAACCAGTGTTATTAAAAAATCCTGGTAGTTCTAGGGTTAAACCCAGACACCATAAATTGATGGCGTGTGTATTTAAATTTAATAAAGGTATATGTTGTAGTATAGTATGTGGTTTTGCGCTAGCATTTTAGGCTCCGAGTCTGATCTTTTTTCCCTTTTCGTATCATGTGACGTCACGAGTGGATTAGCACATACTGGAGCCTGAATTTTCAAATCTCGCAGGTGAAGAGCAGATAACTGCTTCAGGTTTTCTTAATTAGAGACCGTGTTAACTTTTTTTTTTTTAATTTGAAAATTAAAGATTGAGGTTATTATTGTTGGTTGTTAATAGCGATGGGGTGGAGTTGACTATTGACTCACAGTCTTGAGGTGGAAAGAATGATAATTAAAGATGTAGGTTCATATTGGTCGTTGTTAAGGGCGATATGGTGGAGTTGGCTATCAGGTTTGAGTTGGGGGAATTTCTATCTGCTTATGGCTGAGAGTCAGGATTGCCATTGCATACTCCAAAACAGACATGACCAGCCCCTCGTACAGAAGACATAAATGGCGCTGCTCACAGTTTGCTGCCGCCATCACCCGCATCGCTGCCAAACCCCGCTTGGCCTTTGTTATCACCTGGTCTATGTGCACATTATAAGCAAGGCTTCGATCAAACCGTATCCCCAGGTAATTCATTGCCTGCGTTCTTTCCACCGTCTCTGAGGTGGAAAGAATGATAATTTAAAGATGTAGGTTCATATTGGTCGTTGTTAAGGGCGATATGGTGGAGTTGCTATCAGGTTTGAGTTGGGGAATTTCTATCTGCTTATGGCTGAGAGTCAGGATTGCCATTGCATACTCCAAAACAGACATGACCAGCCCCTCGTACAGAAGACATAAATGGCGCTGCTCACATTTTGCTGCCGCCATCACCCGCATCGCTGCCAACCCCGCTTGGCCTTTGTTATCACCTGGTCTATGTGCACATTATAAGCAAGGCTTCGATCAAACCGTATCCCCAGGTAATTCATTGCCTGCGTTCTTTCCACCGTCTCTGAACACAGCATTACAGTTGGTGTTGGATTGTTGACAATATGATTATTCAACGAGAACCAAGTCACTGTTGCCTTTGTTGGGTTGACCATTGCCCAGCTTCATCACACCAAGTACTTATGCGATTGAGTTCGGTTTGTAGTCCCACAGCAACCTCCTCTCTATCCTTACCCTGATGATACACTAAAACATCATCGGCATATGACAATGTCCCGCCAGGTCCAGTGATCTGCTCACTGGTGATTCTCACTGTGTAGGCGTTGAATAGTACCGGAGATAATGGTGATCCCTGTGGTAGGCCAGGATATATTGTTGTTGGTTCCGAAGTCCAACTGCCACATCTAAAAACTACTTTCCGTTGGAAGAGGGCTGCAGCGATCCAACTAAGGAGGAATGGACTTACGTTTAGTTCAAGAAGCTGAAACATTAAAAAGTCCAGTGGTACTCTGTTGTATGCGTCCTCAAGATCAATCGCTGCAGCAACGGTTTCAGTGCCTGAGTGGAAACCTTCATAGACATCCTGGGCAAAGACTGCTGCATTGTTGGTCTAGATAGAGCATTCTTATGAGTTGTATTACATGTGTTGGGAAGCCCATATTCCTCATGATTTCCCAAAGATTCTGATGTTGTACACAGTCAAATGCCTTTGAATAATCCCGAAACATGAGAATAGGTTTATATTAAATTCTCTGCACTTCTCTAATATTAAACGCATATTGAGAATGTGATCTCTTTTTCCTCTTCCCTGTCTAAATCCAGCTTGAACCACGTTAATTTCTTCTTACATTTTCTTACGAAGTCTTCTCATTATGATTTATAGTAGAATTTTACTTGTATGACTGATAAGGGCAACAGTTCTATAGTTGGTGCATAATTTCAGGCTACAATTTTTTGGTACTGGAATGAAGATAGTTATCTTCCAATCTTTTGGCCATATGCCATATTTCCATATCTTTTTACATAATGCGTGATAGATTTCTTTGCTTTCTTTTCCTCCCGCTTTAATTAGCTCAGCTGGTATCTCAACACATCCAGGTGATTTACCATTCTTCAGGTTTCTTATTGCCTATGCAATTTCATCTAATGAGGGTTCAAGTTCTGTCTCTGCTGTCGTTGGCTCATGTATCTCATTCATATCCTCACTGTCACTCATATCATACATTCCACTGCAATACTCCTGCCATCTTGCTAGAATTTTTCTAGATTCTGTTAAGGTATTTCCCATCTTGTCACAGATAACATTCAATTGAGGTTGACCAATTCTTTTCAATAACTTCATTCTTTTTAACATTTCATAATCTTTTCCAGTCTTATGATATTGCTCTATTCTGGTACAGCAATCTTGTATATATTGATTTTTGTCCTTTCTTGTGTTCTTTCTTATTTCTCGAGATAAAGATTTATACTTCATCCTGCTGTTATCGGATTCACCTCCTTTCTGTTTCAGTTCCCTTCGTTGTTTTATTAATTCTAACATGTCTGATGTAATCCATGGCTTAAGTTGCCTTTTCTTGGTCGGAATTAAATCTTTGGCTACAGTTATCAAGATATCTCTAGCTTGTACTGTCAGTTCTTCATGTGTTATTTCTTCTTTACAGACATCAAGACCCCAAAACGATTCGTAACTTCTACAGTGTATGCATGTGGTATTTTTGTGAGATCAAAACGACGTGGTCTTGTTCCTCCGCTAATCTTTTTGAGTGTTAATTTCAAATCTGCTTCTAATAAATGATGATCTGTATAACAGTCTGCACTTCGTAGGGTTTTGCAGATGCTATGCTTGATCTCCATCTTCTTTGTATTGAAATATAATCTATCTGATTTTTGGTAATATTGTCTGGAGACTTCCATGTGAAGAGTCTTCTTGGATGTTGTTTAAAAAGTGTGTTGGCTATCATTAACTCATTTTCTTTGCAAAATCCAATTAATTTGTCACCTGCATCATTTCTGTTTTCCAATCAAAATTTTCCTAAAACGTGTCTCTCATTTTCAGTTCTTCCTATACCTACTCGTGCATTAAAATCTCGCTTTATTATTATTATATCATTATGACCAATCTTATTTAATGTGTCTTGCAGTGTGTTGTAAAAATCTTCAATTTTGTCCTCCTCTGCTGTTGAAGTAGGTACGAATGTTGTGTTTTTTGGACAGCCTTTAAGTCTAATAGTGAGGATTCTATCACTAAATGGGTTATATCCCAGTAAAGCTTTTGCAGTTGTTTTATCTAAACAAATTGCCACTCCACTCTGGCCTCCGACGTCTCTACCAGAATAAATTAAAAGATTTTTCCAGTTGTAAAATGTCCTTTGCCTTTCCAGCGATGTTCACTAATTCCTAAACTGTGAATATTTAACCTCTCAATATCATCACATACTACTTTAAGCTTCCTCTCATACAGACTTCTCACATTCTACGTTCCCATTCTCACTCTTTTACTTAGTCTGACACAGATGATTTGCTTGGTAACACAGTCAGTATTAACTCCGTCATCACGATTACTAGTACTGGTCCCTGTGTCACACTCTTCCCCAGTGTTATCTGATCTGCCTGGCCTGGGGGTCTCGCCACCAGATCTTTTTCGTATTATGTTTTCTATCATAGTTGTTATGGTTTCTTGGCAAGTTTTGTAGAAGGTAGTTTGCCATTGCTTTACTTCTGGGCAGTGACTGTATTAGTTTCTGGCCATAGCCATTGTCGCTGCTGATGAGATCATCTGCTTATCGCCGCAGAGTGCAAGACCATAACCAACAACAATCTGTCGGCTGCTCTCACACTCCATCCATCGCCTGCTTGCATGGCTTCACGTACCCCTGATCGGGGTGCTAAACGGGTACTCCACCTTGCCCAAGGGTGTCCCGTAGACTAACGGAGGAAAGGAGGCGTCTTGCAACTCCTTTGATAGGGGATAACCCTACCCCGCTATCCGGCCTATAACAAGTAGAAGTTTCAAAACCAGTAGCCGCCGAGTAGTGGATTCGAAGTCAGTTGTCAATGTAATGATTCGGTTTTAAGGAACCAGTTGGTTAAAACATGTGGTGTCGCTAGGAATGTGATTATAATTTTCAATGTATCCTAGGTGAAAACAGACCTTTATGGCGCTAATTGTTGGTCCAACCAGCAGTGATAAATCCGTCCTTAAACAGCAGTTGTATCTCATCTCCCAGACATGATTGCCCCGATCCCAGAGGAAATTATATGGTGCTACGGGGAATGGCAACCGATGTACGAGACTGTAAATGGTATCCAGTTTAACGAAGGAATATCGGATATGGAAAAATAGACAGGGGATTGACGACGGCTTGTGGTGGTAGATGATCTGATGTCCGAGACAGATGACAGCGTCACTAAATTATCCACTCATGGTAGTCATCATTGAAACTTCAGCGTTACGTATATAGTAGAAAACATATTTGGCATTAATAAAGAGCTAAGAACCATCAGTTTGAATTAGCACTACCTAGTAGTTTAAAATAAACGAGACGGGTCGCAGATTACCAATCTGGCCAAACAGGTGTATTTAGACCGTGTGTCGTATGTTAAAGCGAAAGTTAAGGACGTGACATCGGCGTCACATGGGTATTTGCTATTCGACCTACGAAGCCAGCCACTGTGAAGGCCGTGATTAAAATAGCTTCCTCAGACCATCTTTAATTGTCAATTTTCTTTCGTTAAATCACATAGCTAACTCCGCCCCACGGTCCTGTCTCCTAACAACGAACAATATTAACCGCCAGCTTTAATTATCAATTTAAATAAAAATCAAGACAGACAGTGAAAAGCCGGAAGGAATTATATGTACTTTGCCAACGAGATTTGACACTTCAGGTTCCAGTACGGGCTTATTCCCCTCTTGACGTCACATGATACGAAAGGGAAAAAACGATCAGACTCCTTGCCGTAAATATTACCTTAAAACCACACACAGTACTACTTACAGTGTTTTGAATCTCATAACTGTCAGTTTTCGTCATTCCTATTCCTTTCCACCTGGCCTCGCACATTCATGAGATGATATTGCTTAGCATTTCTCTTTGTTGTTTGATATTCTCTAAATTGCAATCTAAGTTCACGGTACGAACATTCATCATCATCATCTTCCACTTCTGCCGTCAAGCGTCGTGGGGAGGAATAATTTGCGTTCCAGCGCCCGGTGGGTGGCACTGGATAGTGTCATTCCGTGTGGTTGTACAATGTCTTTGATGTCGTCAATCCATTTTCTTCTTGGACGTCCTCTTGGTCTCGTCGCAGATGATCTTTGATGTAAGGCCAGTGATGGTAGTTGCTAGAGTTGCATTCTAACGACATGGCCAAATCCACTTGATCTTCTGTCCTTTCAATAAATGTGGCACAAGGTGTTGATCCCACTGTCTGTCTGATAACAGCATTTCTTACTCGGTCTCGGATTGTTAAGTTGGCAGCTCTCCTCAGGCATCTCATTCTCGCAGGTGTTGATATTGCGAAGGTGTATTTGGATAAAGTCCAGTTTGAGATTGGTAGCATAGGGTTGATGTGAATATGCTGTTTATTATCTGTCGTTTTGCGGAGGTGGGTATATTTGGATGTTTCAGTAAGGGTGATAGTTGATATGTAAGTGCACTAGCTTTTTGACATCTGATTTCGATTTCTCTGTCCAATCTGTCATCTTCTGTGATCATACTTCCAAGATATTTGAATTCTTTAACTTGTTTCAGAGTTGTGCTATTTATCTGTATACTTAGTGGGCCCGGCGATCTGCTAACTTGCATTACTTCGGTTTTAGTTGTATTTATACTCATATTCTATCTCCTGCGGGTTGAACTCAGATTATTAATATGATTTTGCAGTCTGCCCTCGTCGCTATAAAACAGACATTGATCGTCTGCAAATAGAAGTTCATTTATTTCCTGTGGATCAGTTGTTTCATCTGGAGCAGTGGTTCCCAAGCTTTTCAAGCAGTGGGCCATATCTACTATTTTCGGAAGTTAAGCGGGCCACAACGTTATAAAATTATAAAATTTGTGCAATATCATTCTTACCTTTCTTAACTTTTGTCAACAAAATTCTAAAACTTTAAAGGCTACTAGTACTATACTGCGGTCATTTTTTTTTCTTTTTTTTTCCTTTCTCAAAAGTTCAGTTAACAATAAATTATTAATCAGTTTCGAAAATCGCTATTAATGTAATTAATTTACAATTGTAACTGTTCTTCATAATCAGTTACTTAAGTTAAGATGCCAGTTGATCAATGCCTGGGCACAAATCTGTCGTGCCCAAAGTCATAAGCGCAGCTAGGTTAATGTCGGTGAGTCTGGAACTTATCTTGTTTTTTTTATAACAGCCTTTTGGAAAAATGACTGCTCGCATCTGTAAGTCGAACCAAAACGACAAATGTATCTCTGGGCGAATGAACGCAAGTGTTCTAATTGTTCGACAGAAAATAGTCGCCAGAATGAAATCGTATGATCAGCTGAAGGTTGCGAACTGAACAGGCGCATTCGATAATATCTGAACATAACAACCACGAGCAGAGTAAATTATCGCACGCTGACGGGGCACTCGGAGTGCATTTTTTGAAATTATTGAAATATATTATTTTAAATAACGAAGCCTCGCATGCCACTTACTAACACCTGGCGGGCCACAAGTGGCCCGCAGGCCGTGGTTTGGGAACCTCTGATCTGGAGTAAAGAGTTCTAAATTTTCTGAATCTGTTCTGACAAGACTTACTTCGTTGGAAATTCTGTCCATGTAGATACTAAATAGCAGGTGGGAGAGCACACATATCTAACTCACTCCTGTATTGACTGTGAACATATCTGATGTACGTTCTTGTGTTCTTACTGCATTTCGGCTCGAGTGGTACATTGATATGATGTTTTCTAGCAGTTACCCTTGTATCCCATAGTCTTCAAGGATTGTTCATAATTTGTATATGTCTACTCTATCGAAAGCTTTTCCTGATCTACAAACACAATATTCTGCTCGTCACTATATTCGATAGTTATTTCACATATTTGTCTAAGTGTAATTAATGCATCAGTGCAACTTTTACCTTTCCGAAAACCGAATTGTACTTTGCTTTACTGTATTTCAACTATGGGTCTAGCTCTTTGTTCCAATAGTTTTGCATACATTTTCCCTATATGGCTCAGGAGTGATACACCTCTGTATGATTCACACTCTCTCATATTGCCTTTCTTTTTCCATATTGGTACTATTATTGCCTGTTGCCAATCATCTGGGACTTTTGTTTCTTTCCATGCTATATTAAAAACATCTTGTTAGCCATTTAACTCCTGTTTCCCCACAGGCCTGAATAGCTTCTGTGGTTATTCCATCTGGACCTGGTGATTTGTTTTTAAAACTTTTCTGTATAACTGCTTTGACTTCTGCAGGTATGAAATTTGGTTCTTGCTGTCCCTGGCTTTTAGGCACCAAAGTGAGGATTTCTATGTTATGTGTGGGGTTGCGTAGTTCTTGAAAGTATTATGCCCAGCTTGCTAGTCTTTGTTGTGGATTAAATATCGGTAAACCTCTTTTGCTGTTTATGATGGTGGTTGGGTTGTAGCATGCATCTCTGTTCCTATTGTGTTGACACGTTTATAAAATTCTCTTGGGTAGTCTTTGCTAAGGGTCGCCATCTGTTCACCGTATATTCTCCAGGATTCATCTTAGATGCTCTAATTGTTCGTTTGGCATTACGTCGTGCTATTCTATAAGTAACATAGTCTTGTTCAGATTTAGGTGTGATCCATTTTTGAACGCTACCTTCTTTTTGAATATGCTATCTTTAACTTCGTTGTTCCACCAAGGCTGTTCTTAATCTTTTGTCCTGCCCTACTTTCTTTGTTCCACATTTATTTTCCAGTGTGTCGAGCATGGCAGCCTTGAAATAATTGTCCATTCCTTATCTACGCTTGAGTAGTACATCAGGGATGTTCTTATGCAGGTTTTTGATTTCTTGATTGAATTCGTCTTTAACCGTATTTTCCTGGAGCATCCTATAATTGATGACATGTGTTGTTACCTTTTTGTTTCTTATTTTCCTGTATGTTGAAATCTTTTTATTATGACTGATTTGTGATCAGGATCAACATCTGTATTTGGGAGTGCTCTTGAATCTAATAGTAGTCTTCTGTTTGATTTCCTAATTAGAATAAAGTCAATTTGAGATGCTTGATCTATGTCATTCCATTTATACCAGGCTTTGGTATGTGTCAAAGACTCAAGTATAGAGGAGGAAGACCACCCTGAATGAGTGGTCTACCTCCAGTAGATTAGAGGTAACTCAGTGCCCCTATATGAGGGCAGGGTAGGTGATAGGAAGGGGAACTATTAAATAGTTCTCTCATGCGACACGGAGGTGTCGACCAGAGAGTTAGCACTCTGGTCACGGCATGATCACGGCAACGTGAATCTAGAGTGTAACTCAAGAGAGGCCACTACTCGAGCGTGCTAAATGAGGCCGCACGCAAAAAGCCGTAGTGCGCCCTGAGTCCTTCCGCGTACTGTGTAAACAGCACGCGGAGTAGAATCAGACGGGACACAGACTTCAGAGTGATAACATCGCTTAGCGATGCTTGTTTCGTTAGCCGAGTAGATAGATTAGCGATAGGGTTAGGAAACGACTAGGGATAGGAAGTTCTGTGCATTTATTCTTGTGTGATTTGTTAGCGACTGTTTGTTGTACATTGATGTGATGCAAAGAGCCAGTGGCAATAAAATGTGTAACCAATTCCTCTCGTACGACTAGCAAGTCTTTTGTGTGGTGCGAGAGAAGTATCCTAGAATGCCTGTGACATCGGTTGCTGACAGTATGGCTACGACGATATTTAAAAAAAAACAAAACTTTTTGCTATTATTAGTCCGTTTGCGGAGCATATGTTGAGTAGATGTTGACCATTGCTGTTACATTCAGTCTCTGTGTCGCTGAATGGCCCCATGCAATCATCCCACGGTGTTCTTTGTGTGCCTATTCGCCCGTTAAAATCCCCCATCACAATAAGTTCATCTGTCTCCCTGACATTATTTAACGTGTCTGCGAGTTTATCACAATACTCGTCTTTGTCTTCGTCGCTGTAAGTGTCGTTGCATGGGGCGTATGTTTGTATAAAAGTTGTTGTTCTATTTCCTTCTTTGATCTGTACTAGTACTATCCTTTCCGATATAAATTTAGTGTTGATAATGGCTTTCGCATTGTCTGGATGTAATAAAAAACCCACTCCATGTTTAGCTGTAGCTCGCTGGTCGACACCACTCCATATAAGAACGTAACCTTCATGTGTTCGTTTCGTGTTCTGCCCCTTTTTCTTAGTATCTGCGAGTCCTAATATTTAAATATTTGTTTTTTTCCCTCATAAACTCTACGAGAGCTGGTTCCATATATCCTAGACCAGTAACATTCCAAGTCGCAAACATCTCTTTCCTATTTGAACGAGTATTTCGAAGTTCAGTACGAATATTAAGTGTTGTAAATATGCCACAGTCAGTCGCTTGATGACGTTATAGATTTATTCCTGCCGGGCGAGAACTTCCTGTATGGAACACCGATTTAAGCCCTTTATTTTAATTATGTAAGTTGTAGAATCATGATATACTAGACATATGTACGAAATGCAGCCTACCATAACTTTACATCTTGATAGTAACCAAAGTGGGCATTACTAGTAAACATTATCTCTATAAAGAGATCCTCTGCCTGCCTTCTCGAATTTGCGACCATAAACAATAACTCTTTTTTTTTTAAATTTAAAATTTACTTAATTACCATCATTTACTTGGAGACGCAAATTACAATTACCTCAGAAGTCGGAGTGGGCTCGACTGATGGCGAGGATCACTGTCAATAGAGAAAGCTAATCCTTACACAAACATCGGTTCAGCGCACTCTCCGTAGTGGAACCAATTAGATGTAGTACCACGCGTGAGGATTATTTTTTTAAAAGTTAAGTTGCAGATCCTTTACAGGACGTTGCAATCAACACCAGCATGGTTTGCTGTTATAATCTTTGGCAAGATTACGTTCAGTAGTTTGCCATTGCTTTATGAACGACCGGCACCCATACCATTTCGTAAAAAACAAACGCAACGCGTTCTGCTGCCAAATCGCGCTCAGTTATGTTCAGTACGCGGGTATGCGGGATCACAAACTGCGCCCGTAACATCTTCGCCCTGGAGCTACGCAATATACTTAAGCTTAAAGCGAGTGAATAAACAAGAAAATTAGTCATTTTAATTTTCCTAGGTTAGAAACAAATTGACTTGTTCAAGCGTCCTCTAGTTTCACTGTAATTTGTACAAATGGATTGATGCTGTCTGTGATCTTAATTAGTTTCTGTTACGTTTCTATTTATAGTTAAGTCATTTTCTTCGTTTAGATATTATATTACTAATTGTTGAAGATCCTGTTAATTTTCAGCTAACAAGAGTAATCATATGTATATCTTTCGTAGCTTATTGACTTTGTGTTAATACTTGGGTTTCTCTCTATTTAAATATAGTATGGACACACACACACACACACACACACACACACACACACACACACACGCGCGCGCGCGCACAATAATAATATAATAATAATAATAATAATAATAGTAATAAACATGCATGAGATATAATACCTAATCACATAATAATTTATAATAATAATAATAATAATAATAATAATAATAATATTGAACAATCCATCCATCGTGTGCCATGCCGATAAGCGTGAGGTTTTATGTTTCGCCATTTCACTCGATCACCAGAGTCATAGATCAGCTCAGTGTTCTTGTCTCCACCATGATACGTGGCCAAGCCGTCCAAGTACTGTATTTACTTTTCTGTCTTCACCTTGTTCTCTTCCCTTCGATCTTGCCAGTTGTCACTAAGTTCTCCAATGTATTTCTTCTCATAACATGCCCAAACAATTTTGACTGTCTACGTATAATTTCAGTTTACGATTTTCATTTGTTTCTCGTAGTACGTGGTCATTGGTTTTTCTGTCTGCCCATGGTATTCTTTACATTCTCCTCAGAAACCATATTTCCACAGCAATCAGATGTTTTTCAGCTTGACTGCTCATTGTCCACACTTCACATTCATACAAAGGTACAGGTTCTATGTAGCACCTGAACATTCTTTTTCTCGTATCAGTTGACATCACTTTATTAGCCAGTATGTTTTTCATCTTGCAAAAGGCTACCTTCGTCATGGCGATTCTCGTTCTCTTTAAGGCATCTCCCATCAGATGTTATAACTGTTCCGAGATAATTATACCGATTCACTTGTTTAAAAATATTCCCATTTACTTATGTATTACATTCTGATATTTCGTTCTTCCTAGTGACAACCATAATCTTTGAACTAATAATTGAACAATCAAATCATCATCATCAAGTGCCTTGCCAGCTGGCGTAGTCTTTCATGGCTCTCCACATATCTCGGTCTTTGGTGTTCTGGATCAACTCTACAGATGATATTCTTCCACGCCACCGTCTCAATCCATCCAGCATTATTTCTCTTGGTCTGCCTCTGCTTCTCTTCCCCTCGATCTTTCCAGTTGTCACGATGTTCTCCAATGTCTCTCTTCTCATCACATGACCAAAGAAAGCTGGTTATCTCTTTCTTATCGTTTTATATAGTATTCTAATTTCATTAGCCTCTTTCAGGCAATCATTGTTAGTTACTCTGGTAGTCCAAGGAATTCGCAACATTCGTCTCAAAAACCACATCTCTATTGCTTCTAAGTTCTTCCTAATTTGTTTATTTACATTCCATGATTCACTGCCATACAGCAAAACTGGTTCTACATAGCATTTTAGCACTCTCTTTCTTAGCCTAATTGATAGTGACTTATTGCAAAAGATACTCTTCATTTTCTGAAATGCCGCTTTTGTATCTAGAAATCACCTAACACTGCCCCAGGCCCAGACGGCATCCGATATGGTGACCTAATGGTGATATCAGATGATGACATGGAAGAACTGGCCAGAGAATTCAACACCAGTATCCAGAGGGGTCAGGTCAAAGAAGAATGGCTACACAGCTACTTGCTGCCGCTGCCAAAACCGAACAAAGACCACTCCAAGATAAGCGGCTACAGAATCATTACGATGCAGAATACTGTTGGCAAGCTACTGGAGAAAATTGTAGCACACAGACTTGCTTGGGACTTGGAACAGCTCGGCTGCTTCCCGCCCACACTTGGAGGATACAGACGCAACAAAGAGTCATGGCTGAATGTGGCGGTCTTTGCTCAAGATGTTTACGAAGGATTTCAGGTCAGAGAAGAGACATGTGCGGCCGCCATAGACTTAGAGGACGCATATAACAGAGTATCTTTCGAGCACTTGATGCAAACCCTCCTCAGACTGAAAGTGCACCCTCACCTTGTACGATGGATAGCTGCAGTTCTACTCCAAAGGAAGGTGGTGCTAAGATGCGGGAGTTGGTCTTCTGAGCCGATAACGATATGTCCAGGATTGCCACAGGGTTCACCACTGTCACCAGTACTATTCAACGTGTATACGGTGCCGATCACTGAACAACAGTTGGATGGGAGGGGTAGGACTCTATCATTCGTTGACGACATCCTCGTGTATCGACAGGGTCGAGATAGACAGGCGGTTGCCAACTATATGCAGGGCGAACTAGATCGAATTTCCTCATGGTGTGCTGATGCCGATGCCCTTGTCAACCCTGCAAAGGCAACGGTTACATGGTTCTCACTAAACAACCATATTGTGAAAACAGACCTGCCGGCAGTAAGAATGGATGGGAGCATTCTGAGTAGAACCCAGTCAATGACATATCTTGGCGTGAGGCTTGATCGTAGCCTGTCCTTCAAAGATCATGTCGACTATGTCATAACGAAGGCTCGAAAAGGTTTGGCAGCAATGAGAGTCATGGCGACTGCCAATATCGAGCAAAGACTGCTATTACTTCTGTTCCAAGGACTTGTGCTTTCACGCATCGAGTATGCCCTGGCCATCCTCACTGTCAGCCCTACACAGATTGGAAGACTTGAAAAGGTACAAAACGAAGCCATGCGCATCATTTTGGGCTGCACGAGAGACACCAGCTGTGTAGCAATGAGATACCTCCTTGACTTCCCGACAATGGAACACAGGATCAAGATCTGGAGAGCTCGTGCATACTTAAAAATAAGTGCAGATGAGCAGCACCCTCTGCATGACGCTGTATTCAGAGAAAAGGGTGACAGGCTAAAGAGGGGCAAATCATGGATGGGTCGGGCGGAAGATGTCGTCGGACAGGTCTGCAGTCTTACCAGTATCAACCCCGGCAAGGAATGGGTGCCGGTGCCTCCAGCTTTTAAGTGTACCTTCTCCTGCATTATCACACTCGACAGACGGTGCAGAGAGCAGAACCCTGCCGCTGTCAATGCAGAGGTTAACGCGCTCATCTATGATCACTCAGATAGCCCCGAAGTGCTCATCTATACAGATGGATCTGTTGTAAAGCAGCAGAGAAGTGCGTGGGCATTTACAGCCCGTTCAGCGGGCCGAACCGTTCAAGAATCCAGTGGTGCCCACTCTATGACCACGAGCAGCATGACGATGGAGGTGATGGCAGTTACACAGGCTTTCATATGGCTGGAATCACAGCATTATACCAACGTGTGTGTACTAAGTGATTCAATGAGCATGATTCAGAAGGTCGAAGCTGGATCTGTACGTAGACAGTGGACTGAGTCGCTGCGGAAGTCTGTTGTCCGCAAAGTCACCTTCATCTTCGTCCCGGGACATGCGGGAGTCGAGGGAAATGAACGAGCTGATAAATTGGCTGGCTCTGCACCCCCTGTAGATGGCCAGCCCATGGATCGTGCCGATGTCATTAACGCCCTTAAAGATATGGCGAGAACAGAGGATTTTGACGCCAGTGATTCCACATCGCTTTCCAGGATGAAAGACCTGGGAGTAAGAATCGGCACAGCCAGACGCGAGAAGTACATCGGGAAAACAAAGCGCCTCGTCAACCAACACAGAACTGGCACTATTAGCCACCGGACGCTGATGCATATGCTGGGGGGAGGATCTGAGCACCTATGGACATGTCCGGAGTGCAACGAAGATACCCCAACTGATAACTAACTAACTAACTAACTAGCCGCTTTTGTATGCCCTATTCTGCTCTCTTAACCTCTGTTGTACATCTTCCAATGTGAACAATCACACACATATATGATGATGATGATGATGATGATGATGATGATGATGATGATGATACGAAGAAGAAGAGGAAGAAGAATACTATTGACCAGATATGAAGTATAATACACACCCACTGACCCCCCCCCCCCCCCCACACACACACACACAATAATATTAATAATAATAGTAACATAATAAAATAATAAGATTTAACATGCATAGCGAATAATACACATCCGTGTCTCTCTGTTGCCAAATCACCCGTAGCTGCGTTTCGAACGTGGTATGCGAGATTACGAATTGAGTTCGTAAACCCAACCCCACAAAGCCGGTGTTCGCAGGATAAGCTAGTTATTATTTTGCTGTCTGTACCATAGATGCTTTCATGACATAAATGAGTTAATGTAGTACCTAAGGAGTTCAGCGTGGCCGAATGGATAAGAGCGTGTGTTCTTAAACATCCGGTGTACTGATGCCGAGGTAGGGAGTTCCACCCCTATACTCGTCATCTGGACTAATATGTTGACCTCTCGTCCGTGATATGGGGAAGTAAATTACAAGCGCCTCTGAAGTCGGAGAGGGTGTCGTCTAATGGCGAGGATTACTGGTAATAGGAAAAGCTAATCCACAAGCACAAATCAGTTCATTGCACTAGAAATAGTAGTATTTGTATGGACTACGCTTGAGCTCAAAGATAGGGAACGGGAAAATAAGTAATAGCTAAGACTGAGGTAATTAACGAAACAAGTAGCCGGTACAGAATTCTGTAGCTAAGACAGGTAATTAACGAAACAAGTAGCCGGTACAGAATTCTGTAGCTAAGACTGAGGTAATTAACGAAACAAGTAGCCGGTACAGAATTCTGTAGCTAAGACTGAGGTAATTAACGAAACAAGTAGCCGGTACAGAATTCTGTAGCTAAGACTGAGGTAATTAACGAAACAAGTAGCCGGTACAGAATTCTGTAGCTAAGACTGAGGTAATTAACGAAACAAGTAGCCGGTACAGAATTCTGTAGCTAAGACTGAGGTAATTAACGAAACAAGTAGCCGGTACAGAATTCTGTAGCTAAGACTGAGGTAATTAACGAAACAAGTAGCCGGTACAGAATTCTGTAGCTAAGACTGAGGTAATTAACGAAACAAGTAGCCGGTACAGAATTCTGTAGCTAAGACAGGTAATTAACGAAACAAGTAGCCGGTACAGAATTCTGTAGCTAAGACAGGTAATTAACGAAACAAGTAGCCGGTACAGAATTCTGTAGCTAAGACTGAGGTAATTAACGAAACAAGTAGCCGGTACAGAATTCTGTAGCTAAGACTGAGGTAATTAACGAAACAAGTAGCCGGTACAGAATTCTGTAGCTAAGACTGAGGTAATTAACGAAACAAGTAGCCGGTACAGAATTCTGTAGCTAAGACTGAGGTAATTAACGAAACAAGTAGCCGGTACAGAATTCTGTAGCTAAGAGCACATTTATTAGCAACTATACATAGCGGTCGACCAGGTACATGGTCTGCCGATTAATTTTCGATCGTTAGCGCTTTTAGCGTTCTAGTGTGTTGTTTTCATTGCATGAATAAATTACAAGAAAGTAATTAAAGGACGCAAGCGTAAACAACAGGGATGGCTAATAATGGTGGTCGTTCCATTTACTCATTTACCGTGTTCGTGTTGAGTTTAGTTCTTCGTCTGTGAGCATCGACCAATATTCTATTTGTTCGTGGTTCGCTTGTTTTGTCAGAACGTTTCTTGCTCACCCCGGGACAGCTGTTAATTGTACAGGCGGTTTCTGGCCCAGACCGTCATACTGAATAAACACGGCGTTTTCTAATTTCCAGACCATCCTCTTTAAATAAACAACACAACAAAACATAAGTACATTTGATAAACTGTTTGTTTTCGTTAAACTCGATCGCCGTCCACACTAGACTGATTTTTGCGTGTGAGCCACCTTTCCCTATTACTAGTGTCCCTCGCCATCATGATAACCCACTCAACTTCTGAGGTAATGGTAAATACCGTTCCCAAGTCAACGAAAAGAAGTCCATTTGGAAGCCCAACTGACCATTATAAGGAGAGAACCCACTATCATGACAACAGTTCACAGGAAACATGTATATCGTAAGTAACGACCCCCCCCCCCACACACACACACAGTATGCATCCCTAGACATCACACAAGATGCAGTACAACCCACCTGTTCGTGATATGTTCCCATGGAAACCGTCGTCTTCTCTCTCAAGCTTCTTCCTCTAGAAAGATGATCAGCATTGCATATCTGTTTATGTTCCCAAGCATATTTCAGTTAGAGAGTATTATCGAGACATATGCCAACAGAAGCCAAAGGAAACACACAGCTAAATGAATCACAATGTACTGAACCTAAAATCTATTTTAAGATTATGAGGAGAACCAATTGAAACATGATCATGATGATGTATCAATCGAGCCCAAGTGCAGTAAGAACACAAGACTGTATATCAGATATGTTCACAGTCAATACAGCAGTGATGCAGGGATGTTTGCCCCACCTCTGCTATTTAATATCTTCGTAGACATAATATCCAAAGAAGCAAGCCTTGACAGATTCGATACATAAAATTGCGAACTCTTTACTTTAGATGAAACAACAGATTCACCCGCAGTAAATGAGCTTTTATTTGTAAACGACACATCTCACATCTACTATTTATTTTCGTGTATCATTCGTGTTTCAACAATTGCTAGGTAGGCAAAGGCAAAAAGAAAGACATAGGTAGCCTTTTTGCAACATTAAAAACGTACTCAACATCAATCAGCTGTACATTAGATTCAGAAAAAAAAATACTGCATTGCTATATAGTCCTTTTACATACACGGACAAAAAGCAGAAAAGCTGAGATACATTTAATGGGAGTGGGCTAGTGGTTACTGATAGAAATGCAAATAATACCATGGGCTGATTATTTTTTCGCATATCCTTTACAGGAAATTGCAGTCAACATCAGCATTTTTCAGCTGCTGTGGATGTCTTGGCATGTTTTACGTTCAGTAGTTTGCCAATGCTTTCTGAACGCCCGCTCACATACCCCCGTAAGTAACCAACGCGACGCGATCCGCTGCCGAATCTCGCCAAGCTGTGTTTCGTACAAGAGTATACGGGATTCGCCCCGGAGACTCCATTATTTTAAAGCGACTTTTAATTATACGGGATTACGAACAACGTCCTTAACCCCCTACGCCAGGTAGACCAGCATGGGCTGATAGAAAAGCTAATTATCAGGTTCTACAAGAAACAAATGATAATCGTGGTTCGCCATCTCACGCCGTCACCAGATTCTTGTTCTTGCCCGTATTCGTGACGCGAATATACCATGTGACCAGGCCATCAACGTATTTATCCCACCGCCTTCCCGTTGCTCTTTTCCTATCAACGCTGGCAGTTGCCACTCAGTTTTCTAATTTAAGTCTCCTAAAACATGCCCGGGACACCGTGACTATGTCAGATTTCTCTAATCAGTTTGGGTCTCCCAAAAGATGCTCCGGACACCGTGACTGTCTGTGTCTGATTTCACCAATCAGTTTAGGCCTCCAACACATGCTCCGGACACCGTGACAGTCTGTGTCTGATGTCTTTAATCAGTTTGGGTCTCCTAAAATATGCTCGTGACACCGAGACTTTCTGTGTCTGATTTTTCTAATCAGTTTTGGTCTCCTAAAACACGCTCCGGACACCTTGACTGTCGGTGTCTGATTTCTTTAATCAGTTTTGGTCTCCTAAAACATGCATTGGACACCGCGACTGTTAATGTCTGATTTCTCTAATCAGTTTAAATCTCATGAAACATGCCCGGGACACGTGACTATCTCTGTCTGATATCTCCACAGGACACCGTGACTGTCTTTGTCTGAGTTCTCCAACCCGTCTTGTTCTCCTAAACCATGCCCCGGACACCGTTACTGTCTCTGTCTGAGTTTTCCAATCAGTTTAGATCTCTTAAAACATGCCCGGACATCGTTACTGTCTCTGTCTGATTTCTCCACGGGACACCATGACTGTCTATGTCTAATTTCTCTAACCAGTTTAAGTCTCCTAAAACATTCCCGCGACATCCTGACTGTCTTTGTCTGATATCCCTAACGATATTTATTTGTTTGACGCCTAGCCAGACTGTCACTGGTGGCTTGGGGACCCTTTGCTTGCTAATGAAGAAGAGGATGGGGGACGTGTTCGCATACCTAGAGTGCAAAGACCGTGATTATTGAATTCCTACTTTCCTCTAGTGTTGCCTCGTGGTCTCTTGTATAAATTCTGGACAGTTAGTTGCCTGTCCTTTATAGGACCTAGCAATCAGCCCCAGCATTTATTGGCTGTTTGTCATGTACTAAGACATTTAGTTTAGTAGTTTGCAATTGCTTTCTGAACGGTCGACGCCTCATACCAAAGAAACCAACACAAAGCGGTCTGCTTCCAAATCGCACTGGAACTGATTTCGAACCTTGGACTCAGTGTATCGAGGAATTGGGAAAGCATGTTTCACTATCCACCAAAATACAGCGCCCGTTTTAAACAATACCGAACAAGTTTGTGAATAATACACGGAACATAATACGTTTTTACATATAGAACACATACACTGATCATAGGATGCTTCAGGAAAATAAGGTCAGAAGCGAATTAAAATAGAAATCAAAAAGTCTTAACTGGTTCGGGAAACTAGTGAGAATGAATCCAATGTCGGCAGCAGCACGAGCATACAAATATGAAAATGGATTCTTCAAGGGTCAGGAAAAAAGACTGATTGGAGGAGTCACCACCACCTTTAAAACTCCAACATGTCAGCATACTAAGCGACCGAGCCAGCCCTAGTTCGGACACCAATAATCAAACAATCCTGCCTCCCCGAAGTGTCTCCACCTTGCCGTGGGGGGAGGGGGGGGAGCTTGCGTGTCCCAGTGACCCCATGTGCTGTCGATGGATGAAAACTACATATCGGACAGCTTATGGAATAGGGGCCAGACAAAGCGAGACACAACTTGCTGCTCTGCAGGTAGACTGAGGATAGCAGTCAAAAGTTTAAATCAGGCGCATGAAGTCATAAGTTCTTGGTCCGGACACATACTCTAAGGCTCTCTGTCGAGGGTTGAGGCAGAATGCCTCTAAACCTTAAGCCCTCGGATGTGAGAGCGGGGCCGATACCCACCTACCGAAACATTGAGGTGAGATACTGAGCAAGCTACATGCCCAGTTCAGATACTTGTCCGAAGGCTCTCAGCTGGGGGATATGAGGAGTCCCAGGATGAGCGGACCTGGCCGTTTCTCGCTCACTGCTGCACGGAGGTAAGGTGCTGAGCCGGCAGCACATGTAGCCTACCTCGTGAGCGAGTACTAAAAGGTAGAAGAAGTCCCCAATCGAATGAAATGGTTACGAAAACTGTCTGTATCTAACTCATAGAGAGTCTAGACCAGTGTTTTCCAACGTGGGGCCCACGCCCTACAGGGGGGCAATTCGGTTGTTGAGGGGGGCAATTCGAAAATGGAAGAAATTTGCTGGATATAACAAAACGGGGAGACTTGAGACTGAAGTTAACTAAATTGGAACCTGACATAAGATCTCTTTGCAGCAAGCATCAAGCGCAAGGATCTCACTAAATTTAAATAATAAATAATTGATTATGTGGTTGTTTCGGGATTTGAAATTTAAATATTGAGCACAACCCACTACTGGCAACGTTGATCGCATTCTGGTATGAACCTAAGGCCTATCCACGTCAATATGGAAGCACTATACTCGAGTTTCGCCCTCATTTGAGCTCGTCAGTAGTGCATATCCCTGACCGGATCCGGAAACAGTCCCGGATCACGCGTGTGAAGCGGGTGTATAACCACGCGGCACACACTGGACACACCAAATTATCACAACAGAACATCACAACGCTACCCATTGTAGGCTATGCCCAGTGTGTGCCGCGTGGTTATACACCCGCTTTACACGCGTGATCCGGGACTGTTTCCGGATCCGGTCAGTAATAAATAATTACTAATAATTAAAATAATATAGAAAAATCATTCATTAACATTATTTTGTACTTGAATTTCAGTTCTCCATTATGTTTTGAAAATTCACTTACTGCGTTTGCTCAATAATTTCCTAGTGATTTCTTCCTAAAACCTATCATTCAAGTTTCTTTAGTGAACATTTCAATTTTTAAATATTAAAAATAATGTATATGTTTGGGGGGGGGGGGGGGGGGGGGCATAAGAATTTTAGAAAGGCTTAGGTGGGGCATAGCACAAAAAATGTTGGGAAACACTGGTCTAGACAAAGGTGGAAAAACGTCTCAATAACACGAAATGGAACGTACGGCTGGCGACCATTGCGAGGCCCGAAGTCCAAAGCGAAAGCTTACCTAGTGGATGTCGCCCGCAGACTGACCGTTCCTGGTGTGTACTTGAGCGACCAGTGGCAAGCGAAATGCCAAACACATGGAAGTTAGGGATTAAAGGAGCCATGAGCAGGACGTGACGATTCCCTCGGTGAGCCCAGCACCAGGGCGCTATGTGTCGGCCCTGCAATTATGGAAGCCACCCTGGATGGCGGAAAATGCCATGGACTATCCCTGCCCTCATTTGAGGGATAACCGTTAAGTCTTCGACCGTTCCAACTTGGCCAGCTGGGTTGTGGACGGTTCCGCAAAAGTGAGAGTCTCCCAGGAATGCTACCTGGTCAAAAAAGCACGCTAAAAGTAGGATGTGTTGGCCTACGGGTTTCGGCCCAAGGGCGCATAACTTAGACACACCGCAATCACATCTGAAAAAACACTCCGGATGAACGCAAAGAAGAAGAAGAAGGAACAATCCTGCGACGCCTAACGACATAGGGCAATGAAGGATAAAAAAGGAAAGAAGAATGTGAAAGCTACATAGAACTACTCTGATGAGTACTACTCAAGTGTAGAAAAGGAGTGGACAATTTTCAAGTCTGCCATTAATTTTACCATTTTGCGTACTTTGAGTATAATCATCTACAAATACAAGTTCATTTAATGAATGTGGGATAATTAAACGGATAATTTACTTTACGTTTTTCGCCTAAAGTAAAGATATCGAAATTTTCTGTATTGGTAAGATATGATTCTCAGTTCTATCATAAGTTGATTATCTACTTTATCCAGCCATGAGTCTTCTAGACAAATTATTTTGAGAACCACTGGTTGGAGACATCAAACAAAATAGAGAATAATTGAAACAGATTGCGCGCGAAGAAGCTTCTAATATCGAAAAGATGACAATTAAAACGTCTGTTTGGTTTTTGGATGGTCCGTTTTCTGTCTGCGTGCTCTGTCTCTCTTAATGATATTGCTTTGCACTTTAGCTGATTTCAAGGTTGACATATCTTGTATTGTGATAGTTATTATTAATGATCAATATTTTATACCCAGTGTCCTTTATACCCCAGCATTATTATCATGAAGTATCTTGCCAACATGTCATGCTCCTCCACTAGCTTCGTGCCCTCCTGATGTCTCTGTGGTGCAGTAGTTCATCCGCCTGCCTCACGTCCAGAAGGCCGTGGGTTTATTTGCCGACTCCGCCATTCTGCTCACGAGTGCAATTTTCTTTTAGACACCGGTGCTCATCGCTGGAGCTATGGAGTTAGTGTTATGAGCGCCGCTTTCGACAGACCGCTTTGCGGAAAGAGACCGAGCCATGGGAAATAAAATCCGCTGCAACGATGCCGATCCTCTACATTTAAACATCCCTTGAAAACTCTCAGTTCTGTGGCGAAGGAGTTCGGGACGCAATTCATAATCTTGCATACCACGTTTGAAACGCAGCTACGGACGATTTGGCAGTAGATTGCATTGTGTTGGTTTTCAAATAATGATATGTATTTCGGTTGTTCAGAAAGTAATGACAAACTCCTCAAAATAAATGTGCCAAGAAATCACAAACAGCTTGGGCTGGCTGCTACTTTCTGTAAAGGTAACGCAACTAACTTTTGTTTTAAAAATCTCTGGTATAATGTATTAACCGATGTAAATAATAACTAGAACAACCTAAGGCAATCGTGTACCTGCGAAACAGCTGCTCGCATGTAGACAACTAAGTGAATTAAAACAGAAAATGATAAGGTGTGTTGCAATAACCCTTCATTATATATTATGCAAAAACATGGACTATTAATAGAGAAGGTACGAGTAAATAAAAAAAGGTGTTGTAGCCCAGTGGTGGGCAAAATTTTTGTGCGTAGGCCGCATTGACAAATGTGAAGCTATTGGCGGGCCGCATATATATATATATATATATATATATATATATATATATATATATATATATATATATATATATATATATATATATATATATATATATATATATATATATATATATATATATATATATATATATATATATATATATATAATATATATATAAAATCTCATCTCATCTCATTCATCATGTTCATCTTGTACCTTGCGGTGTCGATGTGAAGTATAAACATCGTGAGAGTGCCAGATTATGGGCTTCATATATCGATATTCCCATGGACTCTGCTATTCCCTCCGTCCAACGATTACGTGGTCGGCCTCTTCCTCTGTTTCCATCTGGTCTGTACATCATTGCTTGTTATGGTATGCTGTTGAATGGTAACCTACTTGCATGGCCAAACCATTTTACTTGCTGAGTTCTAATAAAATCTAGTGCTGCCTTAACCCCCACTTTAGTCCTGATTTCTTCATTTCTGATCTTATCTCTTCTTGATACGTTGAGTATTCTTCTCAGGAACCTCATTTCTGTTGTTGTTAAATATTCAAAACAATGTTTTCCCTTGATGAATTTGAATAACGAAGACACAAACAATAGATTGCACGATTTATTGCCTGGCATATTTCGCTGCATCTCGTCAGGTACATACTGCAGAAATCACACAACTTACGTGAATTAATTAGATAAATCCTTCAAACTGAAATATACACATGTTCGCACAGTAATGTCGATTGTCTACCACGGTAATTTTAAACTGACTAACATGTCTTTCTGCTTGCACAAGGACGGCTTACGAAGGTTGATTATTATAGCTTCAGCAAACTTTAACAATCGACTACTTTGTGTGTTGAACAACACCCGGAAGGCACTGTCTCTTTCAACCACGTGACCGCTCTCGAGCACATGTCTCCCGACCGAGGAAGCCGGACTGTTCCGGTGTGTCGGCCTGCCTAGGCTACCATATTCTGTGTGTAGTATCTTGTCCACCCAATTCGGAATATGTTCCGAAACCCTGCAATGTAACTGTCGCTCAGTTCTGCCTATGTAGATGACCTCGCATCTGCATGTAAATTGGTAAATACAATTTGATTTTGGAGTACAAAGCTACAGGTTCTTTTACTGCTGGGACGGGGATCGGTAGGGTTCTGTACCTGATGACTAGAGCTGCAGCACAGAATGTTTGCTCGACTGCTGTGGTGAGCCGGTCCCGCAGACGTTGCATTACGTCATCTCCTCGGTAGGTTAGCTGGATGAATACCTTGAGTTTAGGGACTGTAGTTACTTCTGATTTCGGTTTGGGCTGTTGGCAGTGTCGCTTTATAAATCCTGTGGAGTACCCATTCAGGTTTAAGGCATTCTTCATAGTTTCAAATTCCTCTGTCAGTGTGTCCTGGGTGCATATCTTGTTATATATATATATATATATATATATATATATATATATATATATATATATATATATATATATATATATATATATATATATATATATAATGTCCATTTTGTTTACAGCAACCTATCACAATAAGTAGTTATTAATTATTTATAGGTTATTTAGCAGTATAAAAACTAATTATTGCAATTTTATTTTACTTATGCACATTATATTTGACAATATGGGCAAACAACTTTTACTAATTTGTTAACAAGATTGTACAACTTGTTATTATAACAAATATTCTTTATTATCTATCAATGGCTTTAATTTAGACACAAATCGACTACATTGTCACGATAATTGTTGATTTCTAATGAGATGTATGTAACTGCTTGCACTTTTTGACAATATTCTTGAAATCTGGAGCAAGTTTACTTGTTGAAATTTGCATGACAGCATGCAAGTTGCAGTCCGACAATAAAGACCAATTCTTAGATTTGTTGATCTTCAAGCAAGAGAATGCTTGTTCGCAAATATATGTTTATCGAAACAATGATAAAAGTTTAGCTGCAAAGTTTTTCAAGTTGGGAAATGATTCTTGTGATAAAGATCCATAGAAATCCAGCAAACCATCTGACTTGAATTTCTCTTTCAGGTCATGATCTGCTTGTAAGTCAAGCAGCTCCAACTGTATGTCCTCTGTGGCTGTATCAGCTTCTGCACTAAAAGGGGAACTGAGAATATTGAACTGTGGCTCTAAGTTCTTGAAATCTTGGAATTCCCATCCAAATTCTTCAATAAATGTATCTAATTGGGCTTTGTACTTTTCAGTAATTTCACCAGAAATGGTTTCTTGTTTCAGCAAAGGGAAGTGACAAAAACTTTTTTCACTTCCTTGTCTGGAGAACAGTGAGAGTTTTGCATGAAATTATTTTACATGTACATACAATTCATGTGCAAATACACCATTGCCCTGAAGTATGACATTCAGTTCATTTAACTTTTCCATAATTTCAATGGCAAACATAAAGTCTAACTTCCACTCTTTATTGACAATGTTAGTCTTAAAGTCACATTTAATGCCCTTCATCTCTATGAACATCACTATTTCTTCTCTGAGTTCCCACACTCGCCTCAACACCTTGCCGAGACACAGCCATCGAACACTGGTGTGGTACAGGCATCGGAATGTTCAGTTTTCAAATCCTCAAGTAATGCCTTGAACTGTCTGTGATTAAGTCCTCTTGATCTGATGAGGCTGATGACACTGACAACTGGGTAAATAACATCCTTGATATTCAAAACAGTTTTACACAAACTTCCTTGATGAATCACACAGTGAAGTGGTAATAATGTATGGTCTGGATATTCTGCTTTAATCTTATCACTTATCAACTTTACCAGACCTACATTTTTTTCCAATCAAAGCACGAGCTCCGTCAGATGTAAGTAACACTTGCCATCTTGTTCCAAACCAACCCAGTTCTTTCAATACAGTTAGTAACAGCATTGAATATATCATGGCCTGTGGTTGTGTCTTTTAGTGACTCAACACTCAGTAACTCTGCTGTGAATTTGAAAGAGTGTTTATTCCACGTATAAATATCAATAATTGGGCAATATCATGTACATCGGTACTCTCATCCAATGCAAGAGAGTGCCACAAATTTTTTACTTGCATCTTGAAGTTTATGCAACAAATTGTCACTTATCTTGTCAACACGTCTGACCACAGTTCTCCTTGACAAAGTAATGTTGTCAAATCTGTTGTTTTATTTTTTAGTGCTCTGGACACAAACAGTTTGCTGCATCTAGCAAACATTCTTTGATGAACTTGCCATCAGAAAATGGCTTGTTCTGTTTTACAATTCTGTGTGACAGCACAAGACTAGCTTCAGATGCAGCATCTTGAATTTAAGACTTTTTAGTGAAAACAGTTTGCTGTTTCTCCAAAATTGTCCAACATGAGGAGAATGCGATTGCAAACCGTAGCTATAAGCATAAACACGCCACAGGCCTTAACGGATCAATGCGTAACCCCCATGTTGGCGAACCGGAAGTTGAAAATAAAATATTCGGAAAACAAGTAGTAAACTCAGAAATATATCAAGACTACTGCAACAAATAAATTAATTTGAATAATGTTAATGTGGAAATAATTTATAACGGCAAAATCCTTTATATTTAATATTTTCTCGCAAAATAAATCATTTCATTCATCGGAGAAATATCTGTTTTTCATAAAACCATCCTTATTAAATTTGTACATGTCGATAAATATTTATCTATATGAAAATCGATAAATTCGCATTTTAGCATTACATGTTTCCAAATGTTGCTGTATGTATCCGGGGTTGGGGTTGGGATGAGCGCCCAACCTTGCAAAAACACCCCAATGGCTCGTGCATTCATCACCTATGCAGCGAAAGTCCAACTCCTGGCCTTCTCGTGGCGGAAATGTTTTATCTAATAGGAGAAGGGGCGACGGCGAGTCACTGGCGCCGAGAAATAACCGGAACGCTCTAGATATGTAAGCACGTACATACATGCGCAGACATGTGTGTGCAGACATGTGTGTGCGTGCCTACACACCTAAACTCGAGTAAGACCACAGTCTGCTCTAGCAAAGGAAAGGTGCTGAAAATGGAGACAACCATCCAGGAGGCGCACCATAGAAATCAGGATGCCACGCAATCACGCGTAATGAAATATGTCGACTACTGCTAAATGTTATGGTGCTCACCCTGCTTTGGACTCCCAGGCAGGTGTAGTGCCAGGCCCTATGCCTCGAAAGGGTCCAACCACAGGTACCGGAGGTCCTTCTTAGATGTCCTGTGGAGCCAGGGAACCTGAGAATAGAGCTTCTGGCCATACCAAACAAAGACTAAAACTAATGCAGTGGAATGCGGAGGGAGTCAGCAACAAAAAGAATAGAGCTAGAAAACATCTTGGACCAAGAAAAGGTAAGCGTATGTTGCTTGCAAGAAACTCACCTCAACGAAAACGGAATGATGTTTGGGAAATTGCCAATACTAAGGACACTACTTTCTGAACTTAGCAGTCAGCATAAGGTTACCATACAGTGGATGCCATCCCACTGTAGAGTACCAGGAAACGACAGATGGATCGATTGGCTAAGGAGGGAGCAAAAGAAGAACAGCCTGATGTGCCCGTTACATACCACCAAAAGAAAAGAATGATCAAATCGGTCACAAGGTCACCAAAACCGGCTCAAGACGACTACCACGTTATGGCCAGACCAGAACAAGTAATTATTCTGCACCTCAGAACAGGACACAATAGATTACGCAACCACATGTATGCAAGATTCAAGATTGGTGAATCAGCCATGTGCACATGTGGATTGGCGACGCAGATAGCAGAGCACATACTCAAAGACTGCCCAAAGTACAACATGTCTAGGTAAACCTTCTGACCTAGAGAGACGACAGTGGAAGATAAATGTATGGACTGCTGAGTGAACTAAAAAGGACAGTTACATTCATACAAGAGGCAACATTGCAGTTAAAGACATATTTAAGTCACATGAAAAAAGAAGAAGAAGCATTACATTACGAAGAGCAAGGACTGTTTGCAAAAATAGATAATTAGAAAGAAATGCTATCAAAAATGTTAAAACAATCATAACGGTACATGAAATTCTGTTAAATTCAACAAAATAACTTCAAGACGAAGAAGCATTACATTACGAAGGTCAAGGACTGTTTACAAAAATAGATAATTATAAAGAAATTTTATCAAAAATGTTAAAGCAATCATAACGGTATATGAAATTTTGTTAAATTCAACAAAATAACTTAAAACGAAGTAAAATTGTTTTATTTATAAATGCCCTCGCGGGCCGCATAAATCAGTTGGCGAGCCGCATGCGGACCGCGGGCCGTAGTTTGCCCACCTCTGTTGTAGCCTATACCGCTCAATTTTACGACAAACTCTATGAAGTTGTCAACAAGCTCAAGCTGAATGCTGCTTTCTTTGAATGTATTCATACTGTCTTACACACATCTTGTCTTACACAATCCTACATGGTTGTTCTGGTCTTGTCTTACACAATCACACATAGTTATTCTTGTCTTACATTATCAAATATAGATGTTCTTATCTTAGACAATCACACAATGTTTTTCTTGTCTTATACAATCCCACATAGTTATTCTTGTTTTAAACAATCAAATATAGATATTTTTGTCGTATAGAATCAAATATATATCTATTTGTCATATACAATCACACAAAGATTGTCTTGTCTTACACAATCACAGATTGTTGTCATTGTCTTTCCGGTGCTTGTAAGCTTATCGGGCATATGGTGCTAGCTCGATACTTTTATATCCCAATCGGAACTGGATGATAAGATCAAAATCACGCCTGCCCTCCTTACGTCTGAGTACATGGAACTGGTACCCATTCAGGCTGGGTTCACCTGGGTAAACCAGGTCAATTGAAAAGCTCCCCTTCGATGGGGATTCGACCATTCGCTGGCTGTTGAAAGAGGCGTGGGAGCACGTATGGGAATGTTCTGAGTGCAGTGATGTCGGTTCTTAACTCAACTCAACTCGACTCCCGTATATGGGACAGTTTATATACACATACGATGTATTGAGTAATCCTTTTTGTCTGTTTTCTAAGGTTGCTGTTGTTCGTACTTACGATGCAGTGAGTAATTCCGTTTGTCTGTTTTCTATGGCTGTCTGTTTTCAACGTATTTTCCATTTCTAAGGTTTATTGTGTCGGTACACGTATTCCATTAGTGTTATCCACTCTTATTCATATTTGTTGTAACTAATGTACAGTATTATACTTCCGATGTTCAGCACATGTAAGATCTTCTCTGGCAAAATAATGTTTTCCTAGTTGTAAGGGTCAAAATTGTTGTGTTGCAAGGGATTCTGAATTCATCCGTGGCTGACAATGTCTTGTTTAAAAACGTAACAGTGATCTAAAAAACGCCACTGCTTGTTCCATTATATTCCCGGATACATATCCCGGCGCTTGTAGGTAATGAATGCAGTTTCATAAACCCACATACTTCTTTTGAATTCAGCCTCAGGCGATTTCGAAGCCTGACCGATTGGAGTTTATTTTCACAATCTTATGAGCGTCGGCCATTCAAAAAGCAATGAAAGCTACTGAACGTAAAATTGCCTGCTAAATCACAAACAGCCATTAAATCCTGGTTTTGATCCGTGTCTTCTGTAAACGACACGAAGCTAATACATATTCACCTGCGTCCTGACATCGTCTTGCTAATGTATTTAATATTAATTAGGAAAACTCGGTAAAAATTCCACTTTAAACCCCAACATATTACACGTATAATGAATTCCTTGGTGTGTAAGTAATTTTACATATAAAACGTCATGTTTACATGCATTCAGTCTTATCGAGCATATAATGTTGGCATCGTAGTTTTATTGTTCAATCGGCGCGTGAGGAGTGATCCGTTCATTATTAACCGGCCGGTTTTACTTCGCAAGGTTTAGTGTAGCGGCAGCTAAATATCCCGAACTGATAAGTTCCATTGGATGGTTGATCGCCTTAAGCGACTTCCTGTATCAGCCATGGACTTACATATCGCTGAAATGTTGTCATTTCATTATAATACAAGATTTCTGCTTCCATTTTAACAACTTTTAAATGATATCTGTGTTACCCTCCAGCTCACATTTTTGTCATCCTTGTTTTTAGTACAAACCTACTTTTGTTTGGCACTGGATCTGTTAATTTACCCTTATTATATTAAAGTAATATTATTAGTAATTTGTCAATAGATAGGACCCCGAAGGGACCTGTTGCCCAGGACGCTCGACGACGACGCGTCAATAGGTCTTTGGAAATTAAAACGTATTGAAATAATATAATAACACATTCCTTTGTGAAACAAATAGTCGCATTCTCTGCTAGTCGCATTCTCTTTTAAGTTACTTAAACTTTGGAACGCCAGGGACAAGCTGCTGCAGCTGTCCACGTATGGATCCCTGATATGACCAAAGATTTTCTGCACGTTCAAATATGACGGGTGGAGTAGTCAACTCAGCAGCACTGGCATTACGAACAACAACAACACCAATAACAATACACAAAAGGTCAAAGTACACTCCATTAGATACCACTTTAAGGTCAGCGTATCAGAAAGGTTAAGAACGCTCGCTATTAAACGGTTTGTGCACTGAAGTATTGACTAGTATTGGGTTCATTCCCGACACCTGCCAGCCTGACTTAAAGGCAGACTTCTCATTCAGAAAGCAATGGCAAACTACTGCACGTGAAATTGCCTAGAAAATCACACTGAGGTGATCGGAACGTTCTGCAAAGGACATGCAACACTTAAGCATTGTTTAAAATATAACCGGCACAGTGGCTTAGGAAATAGTGAATCTGCGTTTCTCCAACATACCGAGTCGAGCGTTCGAAATCAGCTGTTGATTTCCATAGTAGGAGACGTCGGCGGTTCAGAAATCACTGACAAACTGAATTAATTAGTTTGTACTGAAGCAGTTTCCTGTAATGTGGTTGTAATGTGACTGTGATGTGACTATAATGTGACTGTAATGTGACTGTGATGTGACTGTGATGTGACTGTAATGTGACTATGATGTGACTGTGATGTGACTGTAATGTGACTGTGATGTGACTGTAATGTGACGGTGATGTGACTGTGATGTGACTGTGATGTGACTGTAATGTGACTGTAATGTGACTGTAATGTGACTGTAATGTGACTGTAATGTGACTGTAATGTGACTATGATGTGACTGTAATGTGACTATGATGTGACTGTAATGTGACTTTAATGTGACTATGATGTGACTGTGATGTGACTGTAATGTGACTGCAATGTGACTGTAATGTGACTGTAATGTGACTGTAATGTGACTATAATGTGACTGTAATGTGGCTGTAATTTGGCTGTAATGTGACTGTGATGTGTCTGTAATGTGACTGTAATGTGACTATGATGTGACTGTGATGTGACTGTGATGTGATTGTGATGTGATATGCCCGTACATGTTGTAGGTCTGAATGCACGATGGAGTAGGTGGCCAGTGCTTTCATCACCTAGCACAGGCATCGTATCCTCGTCCACCGCACTCATTGCATTATCAACGTAGATCCCTAACAACAACTTAACGCGGCCGCTAATGGAAAAATACTAAACTACAATTACTAGTGAAAGACAAACAGGTAACAAATACTACGGGGTTCATGTTCCACGCCGGGCAGTTGCACTTAAACTCACAGAAGACAATGGCCAACCGCTGAACGTAAACCTGCCTAGTATATCAATCTAGTGTTGAGGTTGATCTCACATACAATAATTTGTCGTCTCCACAATTAAGGTTGGTTCAATGGATTATACAACACTGTCTGCCTCTCGCTTTGATTGTATATTACGTCAGACTGCTGTTGGTCCATTTCTTGATGTTATCATCCCACTCGTATCGTTGTCAAACTCTTGCTCGCTTGCCCTCAACCTTATCCTTTAGATGGTATTTTTAAGAGTGTTAAGTCTTTTAACGTGGCCGAAACATTTAATTTGCTTCTTTTTTTTTTAAATTTCTTTCATAATGGTTAGTAAAAGAACATGCAACCCCATTATGCTCCGTTCATGTGCCAGTGAATATCAGACGAAGTACTTATCACTGCCCTGTGTGAAAAATTGAACAAACTTGAGTCTCGATAAACGAACAGCCCGAACAGATAGACTATGCATATTGCCGCTACAAGCATACCAACACTAAAGTCTGCCAAAAAAAATACAATTCATCGTCGGTGGAGGCGGCAGTCACTAGAAAACCAGCAGCCACACATTACTGCATAAGGCAGCCCAGTTAGTTCAGCGATCGCAGGCCGCCATTTTTTCTGAACTGCATGTTCACGCTACAAACAACCGTAAAAGCACTCTACAGGAAATTCACAGTTAACAGTGTCGCTCCATGTACTCAGCTCAGTAACAGGGCGGTGGGGCCATGCACTACCCTACAACATGAGGAATATACGTGAGCAAATCGTAGTCATTCGCATAAACACTCCAGTGGCCTTAAGATCTTAACCGCCTATCCTCCATGTTGGGGACCAGAAGTCTACAGGCTTATCTCGTATGTATAGTAGACAGACTTGATTGGTCGTGTGACAAAGTTTTACGGACGCAATTCGTAATTCCGCATACCGCTGTCAAAATACCGCTGCGGGTGATTTGGCAGCAAACTGTCTAGTGTTGGTTTGTATGCAATGATATGAGTGCCAGTCATGCAGAATGCAATGGCAAACTATTGTAGGTAAACTTACCAAGAAATAACATACAGCCAAATAATGTTGGGGTTGACTGTAACGTCCTGTAAAGAATACGCAACTAACGTTTTAGACAGATTTAGATGTGTAGTAGATAAGCTTATCCACGATGTAGACAGCATTATCCCAGCAGTGGACATAAATATGATCACTTAATGGAACCAGGCTTCCCATTGATATTGTCTAATCTTTTTGTATGGGTCCATGGGACATCCAGACAGCGTGACTGTTGCAGTAGTTCTGGCACCGAGGACTGCGAACAATGATGTTAGGGTGTCTTCTAGTGACGGAGAAGTAGCATAGTGCCGGCCGAATCGGCAGAGGGGAGAGGCTTGTGTCGTGAAAGCTAGAAGTAATTTCACTTGTAGAGCTGTGAATGATGGTGAGCTTGCGTAAATTAGATCATAGTTGTATGAGAGTTATGTGGCCAGTTGGAAAGAGAGACTAAAATCGAATTAGGTGCTTGCATTTATTAACGATTATAATATAGACGGGTGTGGGCGAACTCTTTTCGTAGACTAGTTATATTTCAGACAGAGTAATGTAAAATAGATTACCATGTTCACCGAGAAATACGAAAAATTATAACTCTGGATATTGAAATTATTAAATTAATAACTGTGGCATAGTAAGATGGGTGATGTGGTATGTGTCGTATTGGCCGCCTTTACTTCCAATTGCAGTATCTTGTACACAGTATAAGCTCTGTTTAAATGTGGGCGAGGTGTATGAAACAAATAAATGGTCACCTTAATGGGCATTCGAAAACATGACCACAAGGTCAACAGGTAGGCGAGCTAACACCTGCCCCCGACAAAGGGTAGCTAAACCCTTTAGACCCGGGGCACGTTAGTGATGCATGTGGAGAAAATGGAAGAAGTAAAGGAACCTTTTCTACGCCATGAGGAGGTTTGGATATATGGTGCTAGCGCCATATTGTTAGATCACTAGGCACTCGATGGGTGATGTATCAGTATCACTTCAGTTGCCTTTACTTCTCAGAATATTTCACGTGACACATTTTAAGCTAGACTGAAAAAACGAGCTCTAGCCAATTGAAACATACAATTCTCTCGTCGAAGAGGACTGAAACACGTGAATACGTGTCGGCATCCTTATATATGATATATGATGATATAAGAAAGAGTCCTTATATATATATATATATATATATATATATATATATATATATATATATATATATATATATATATATATATATATATATATATATATATATATATATATATATATATATATATATATATGTGTGTGTGTGTGTGTGTGTGTGACTGTCAAGTGAAATGAAATATTCAGTTACAATTCTAGGAGCGACACGTCAGCGAGATATGTTTAGATAGGAACAATCTTCAGGGATAGAGTGTCGCTGGAGTGAGAGTGATTAGACGGTCACATAAAATAGGCTACGAAGATTGTTACACGACGTCCAACCCTTAACTGGAGTAATACCAGGTATGAATCAATGGGTGGATATTTACAACCCATAAGTAGAGTAAAACTAAGTAGCAACCACGAACTGGATCTTTACAAACCATAATTAGAATAAAACTGGGTACGAACAACGACATAGATCTTTACAGCACATAACTAGAACATCCGGATTGGTAAGGCAGCAACAACAATGAACAGGTTAAGAAAAAGAGTCTGGGAGAACAGGAAGCTTACTGCCAAAACAAAAGTCCTTGTCTATCAAGCCTGTGTCCTTAGTACTCTTCTCTATGGCAGTGAAACCTGGACAACTTACTCACACCAAGAGAACAACTTAAACAGCTTTCATATGCGGTGTCTGCGAAGAATTCTTGGTATTAAGTGGCAAGACAAAATCACAAATACTGAAGTATTGGAAAGATCAGGTTGTGTGACAGTTTATTCCATGCTCAGTCTTCGTAGACTTAGATGGATAGGACATCTTAGGAGGATGGATGATGATAGAATACCAAAGGATATCTTTTTTGGTGAATTACAGATGGGTAAGAGATCTCAGGGTCGGCCTCTACTACGATACAAAGATATGTGTAAGCGGGACATGATTGATACAGGCATTGATAATGCACATTGGGAGCAAGTCGCCGCTGAACGTGTTGCATGGAGGGCAAATATCAGAAATGGAATAAAGTCAAAGGAGAAAATTATTGCAGAAAAGTCACACACCAAGCGTTTGAGACGTAAGATGGTGCATGATGGTGGAAATGACCACGTGTTCACATGCACCCACTGTGAACAGACATTTACAGCGCAAATTGGCCTTATCAGTCACACTCGCTACCGCCATAGTTAAAAGTTATTATGCCTTTTTAAAGCACAAACTATCGTCTGTCAAGACGGCAAGGTGCCAATAATAAAAAAAAAAATAACTAGAACACAACTGGGAAGTATCACAAAATGAATCTTTACATCATACAGACCACGAGGATAGTATTACACTCCCTGATCCTGGGTTAGTAGATGTGGCGTCTAACCATCTAGGATAAGGGCAGAAAACTAGGAGGACCTGTATGCACACTATTAAAATTAAAATCTCCTCGGCAGTTTGATATCAGAAAGAACCGGCCAAAAATGATGTTGCTTATGATACATTTCACACTGAAAATCACACACACAAAACGTTAATCACGATCTATGTGGTTGTGGCAGACACGCACATGAATGCTTGCCAGTGCTACACTTGTCTGTGCACTGTGTTCAGAGTCCCTCCATTGGAAAGAAGTGAAGTACACATGTCCTCTTAACTAAGTGTTTATGTGGGGCGAAGAAATGAAAGTGGCTATGTGGAAAACACGTACGGATGAGATAGGGACATAAAGTAAGTAATCAAGTAAGCAACGGCAGGGAGTTACCAGGGTACAACGGATGGGGTGATTCTGTAAATATGTTTATCAGTAAAACAATTATTTTTTATCAAACACGCACACACTCACGCACACATACACACACACATACAAAACACACACACACATCTTGACATCAGGGCTCCGCACATCACACCATGATGTGCTACAGTACCGCAAATTGCCTACAAGGTTGGTGCCACGGCAGAATTGAAACAACGACGCAGTGATGCTTGTCAAGAACTTTTGCAATGCTTTGAAGCAGAAGGTGATGGTTCCTATCAAGAATTATTACTTGAGATGAATCCTGGATTCACTACTATGAGCAGGAGACGAAGAGAACGAGCAAGGACTGGAGCCATCCCTCCTCACCGAAACCAAAGAAGTTTCGCACGCAGCCATCTGCAGGGAAGGTTATTGCCAAGTTGTTGGGGTCGTTCATTTAACTTTCGTTGCCTAAAAGTCCAGCACACGGCATTCTCTTGTTCAAATAGTTCACAATAGACATATAGACGTTGAACGCATTCATTTCAGGGAAACATAATTTATTTAGCACATCTCAGTGTACAGCTCCGGAGTCGACCAAGCTCAATGCGTTATACTGCCAGATATCGAGCTACAAGTAGTCTGTCACTGGTGTACCTATTTTTGAGTCGCGGCTGGCGTCATGGTTGCCGTCAGTGTGTTCTCATTGGATACTATGATAAATTATGGTAAATACTTCTATTTACAGTCTTTTCCTTGTACGTATTTCCTGACCCAACATACGCTAGGCTAGTCGTTCTAAACATATCTTATTTAGCATCACAATATAAATTAAAGGCAATTGACTCGTCCAATAGAAATTCTAGATGGCTGACAATTATATAGTCTTTGTTCGTAGACTCTATACACTTGGTTAACAACAACTGCAATCAGCCATTTGATTCGAATCGTTAATTTTCAGTTGCAGACTGGAGGTGTCAACACATCAGAAAACCCTGGGCCTGAGTGGCGTCCGAGGTTAGTGACTGTCTCATGTTGCGTGTTATCACGTGACCAACCTCCCGTGTTTCCTGACTGCTATTCGCACTGGCTCTCCGCCTGTCATGAGCTATAATCGATTCCTACTTACTGACCATTGGCTATTTGTTAACTCTGTCTCGTAGTGTTGTTTTGTTTACCTACTGTCGCTACTTGCATTAACTCTGTTACACTTTATTTTGTATCATGTCAGTTATGATGACTCTCTTATGGGATGTACGAGCTGTTTTTTTTTTTTAGAGCTCTACATGCTAAGATGGAAAACTGTCATCAGTAATATGTATACAGATCTTCTCAGTCATCATCTTCTACCCGCAATGAAATTCAAATGACGTGGACTTTTGAGTAAAGGTGTCCTATTGCAACATGATATTGCTCGATACCATACTGCCCGTGCAGAACATTTCGAGCCACAATAGGCCTTATGAGCCATCTTAGAACTCATGGCTCCATACTTTCACCCCCACTGGATGTAATGAATGGTCATCATCATTCTTGATGGACAAATAACATCACACAACACTGCCCGAGCAACGGTTGAAACCATCGAAGACTTACACTTTCAGTGTGTACCACATCCACTGTACTCGTCAGACATAGCTTCAAGTGATTTCCACCATTTATGGACATTTTAAAGAGTCATTAGAAAGAAAGACTTTTCAGTCCGATGAAGAGGTACATCAGGTAGTGCGTGAATGGTTACACACGCGACCAAGAGAATTCATTTTTACAGGAATCCAAGCACTCCATCAGCGCTGGAGGACTTGCACTGCACGCAGAGCTGACTACATCGAGAAAGGATACCTATGTTCTTTACGTTTTCAGAATATATTCAACACCCCCCCCCCCCCCCCCCCCAATGGTTGGGGGGCCGCAACCTCCAAAACAAACAAAAAACATAAAGTTTTCATTTGAAGCCCCCTCGTAATTTTTCACAACACAGAAACACACCAAACACTAGCAATTTGTCTAATAATAGCACTCGTATTCTTGGTGTTTAGACAGACAGACAGACAGTCAGAGAGACAGACAAACAAACATAATTTAAATATTAAAGATAACTACAGTTTATCGAAGTTTTAGAATTCTTACACATTCTCTGATCAAATATCTACCATTTCACGTTCCTTTATATTGCGCATCCCCGGAGTACTTTAGTCTCGAACAACTCTTCGGATTGCCCAAGAACATCTCAGCTCACAGATGCACATTTCGTCGTCTGTGAGTGAAATTGCATACGATCGAATAGAAAGGACACCCTTTTTTAGTGGCACCGTCGCACAATACATCAATATTTCTTTTGAATTGAAAAGATTGCGCTGTGAATAAAAGTGTGCATCTTTTCAAGTATTATCCCCACTATGATAGATATAACGATTACGTTTATCAGTTTCCCATACCATCGGGAAATGAAATACTATGGTTGGCTATATTAAATGGCGCATTTGCATGGAGAGAACTGTAATGGAAGGTGTTGGGATTGTCTAGCATGACATTGAACAGAGAAAACTGCATGAGGCAGTCAGACTGACTTAGAATCGAGAGTCTGCCCTATGGGCTGGTGGTGGGAACGAGTTTCTGAAAGGATCTTCTATATGATGATGCTTCCATGCCGTGCTTGATGGAAAACACAGCAAAACGTATGCTGCGTGCTGTTTAGCAAATACCATAGCAAATACCAAATCAAATATCATAGTAAATATCATATCAAATTACGATATCAAATAACATATGAAATGTCATATAAAAAACTTAATCACATATCATATCAAATACCCTATCAACCACCATATGAAATACCATATCAAATGCCACATCAAGTACCATATCAAATACCATACCAAATACTATATCAAATAGCATATCATATGTCATATGAAATATCGTATAAAATATCATATCAAATTATCATATCAAATACCATATACAATACCATATCAAATACCATATCAATTACGATACCAAATACTTTATCATATACCATACTAATTATCCTATAAAAAATATCATATCAATTACTTTAACTATATTCCTGATTCCGGACGGGCTGTTGTTTTCTGTACCCTTGTACCACTTCTTTTCATACTTAGTTATTTAATAGTAATGTTGCATGCTCAATTGACATCCAATGGAAAAGTTACGGACTGACTGACTGAATCAAATATTACATTAGTTTAGTAAAAACACAAGTGGAAGACTTGGTTTCTGTTAACCGTGGCCGGGGGCGACGATCACAACGGTCGACATAAGATGTCAAAAGTACGCTGGGCGTGACTATTCATTAGACAGGCGAACCGGAGCAGTACCGGGAGTCTTTCAGCAAACGACCCTGAGAGCAACGTTCTGTAAATGGTTTGGTGCGTGGTGGTAAAGCTATTTACTGGACATGTTACTTTCACTAACAGCTTACTCAATTGTTAAATTATTGACTCCACAACTGGGAGTCTCTTGTGGTGGTCATAAGTTCGAATTCCCGTCGAGTCGGGGATTATTAAAAGTTTAGCACTGGCGCCAATGTCGTTTCTTCCTAAACTGAGGACCAGGAGATGTTCTGGGACTATATTTAATACATCACAGAAAGAATGACCACGTATTTATATAAATACGGGACTAGCATCACAACTCTACTACTCCCCAATGCGTGGAAAATGATCATTTACTGCCTAACATTTCATTATATAATTTGTTAATAGTTAATCATTGTTATATAATAGTGGATAAATAACGTTGAACCCAATTTTAACATATACATACCACATCACGAGGGATAGAGCTAACACGTGACACATACTGTGCTTGAAGCAAATATTATTTCATGAACAGGAAGAAGAAGAAGGAGAAAGAAGAAGAAGAAGAAGAAGAAGAAGAAGAAGAAGAAGAAGAAGAAGAAGAAGAAGAAGAAGAAGAAGAAGAAGAAGAAGAAGAAGAAGAAGAAGAAGAAGAAGATGGAGGAGGAGGAGGCAAGAGACAGGAGGCAGCAGGGAACAGGGAGCAGGGAGCAGGGAGCGGGGAAGATGGAGCAGGGAAGAGGGAGCAGGGAAGAGGGAGCAGGGAAGAGGGAGCAGGGAGCAGGGAGCAGGGAGCAGGGTGGAGGGAGCAGAGAGCATGGAGCAGGGAGCAGGGAAGAGGGAGCAGGGAGCAGGGAGGAGGGAGCAGGGAGGAAGGAGCAGGGAGCAGGGAGCAGGGAAGTGGGAGCAGGGAGCAGGGAGCAGGAAGCAGGGAGCAGGGAGCAGGGAGCAGAGAGGAAGGAGCAGGGAGGAGGGAGCAGTGAGCAGGGAGCAGGGAGCAGGGAGAAGGGAGCAGGGAGCAGGGAGTAGGGAGCAGGGAGCAGGGAGCAGGGAGCAGGGAGCAGGGAGGAGGGAACAGGGAGGAGGGAACAGGAAGCAGGAAGGACGGAGAAGGAAGGAGGGAGCAGATAAGAGGGAGCAGGAAGGAGGGAGGAGGGAGTAGAGAGGAGGGAGCAGGGAGGAGGGAGCAATAAGGAGGTAGCAGGGAGGAGGGAGCAGGGAGTAGGGAGAAGGGAGCAGGGAGCAGGGAGCAAGGAGGAGGGAGCAGGGAGCAGGGACCATGGAGCAGGGAGCAGGGAGCAGGGAGCAGGGAAGAGGGAGCAGGGAGGAGGGAGGAGGGAGCAGGGAGCAGGGAGGAGGGAGCAGGCAGGAGGGAGCAGGCAGGAGGGATCAGGGAGGAGGGAGCAGGGAGGAGGGAGGAGGGAGCAGGGAGGAGGGAGCAGATAGGAGGGAGGATGGAAGAGGGAGCAGGGAGCAGGGAGCAGGGAGCAGGGAGGAGGGAGCAGGGAGCAGGAAGGAGGGAGCAGGAATGAGGGAGCAGGGAGGAGGGATCAGGGAGGATGGATCAAGGAGGAGGGAGCAGGGAGGAGGGAGCATTTAGGAGAGATGAGGGAAGAGGGAGCAGGGAGGAGGGAGCAGGGAGCAGGGAGCAGGGAGGAGGGAGCATTTAGGAGGGAGGAGGGAAGAGGGAGCAGGGAGCAGGGAGCAGGAAGGAGGGAGCAGTAAGGAGGGAGCAGGGAGGAGGGAGCAGGAAGGAGGGAGCAGTGAGCAGGGAGCAGGGAGCAGGGAGGAGGGAGCAGGGAGGAGGGAGCAGGGAGGAGGGAGCAGTTAGGAGGGAGGAGGGAAGAGGGAGCAGGGAGCAGGGAGCAGGGAGCAGAGAGGAGGGAGCAGGAAGGAGGGAGCAGGGAGAAGAGAGCAGCGAGGAGGGAGCAGGGAGCAGGGAGGAGGGAGTAGGGAAGAGAGAGTAGGGAGGTGGGAGCAGGAATGAGGGAGCAGGGAAGAGGGAGCAGGGACAAGAGAGCAGCGAGGAGGGAGCAGGGAGGAGGCAGCAGGGAGAAGAGAGCAGCGAGGAGGGAGCAGGGAGGAGGGAGCAGGGAGAAGAGATCAGGGAGAAGAGAGCAGGGAGGAGGCAGCAGGGAGGGTGAAGCAGGAAAGAGTGAGTAGGGAGCAGATAGGAGGGAGCAGGGTGGACTGAGCAGAGAGGAGGGATCAGCAGGAGGGAGCCACAGCAGGAAGATGACGTAAGCAAACGCCGGGAGAAAACGACGGAAGAAGAAGAAGGACGAATGAGGAGGAGGAAGGGAATAAGATTTGGAAAGGGGGAGACCCACAAGCAGTCTGAGTGACGGAAGGAAATAACAACAAAAAGAGAACGAAGTTACCGTAAGAAACACACACAAAAACACTACACAGAGAATAAACCAATGTTGATGGATTGACTGAGAACGTGTACCCATATAACTCATGCATCTATTGAAGCTGTCTAAGTGTAGCACTGTGTGGGTGATTAGAGAAACCTCCCGAGATAGCAACCATGACGTTTCCATTTTCCCGGTCTCAGAAGCAGGGTATGCTGTCTCTTGGTGCTGAGCGTCTAGACCTGGCATGTTGGACTGTGTACATTGATTAGCTTGGTACACTGACTGACTATGTACATTTATTAGCTTGGTACACTGAATGACTGTGTACACTGAATGGCTTGGTACATTGATTGACTTTGTACACTGATTGGCTTAGTACACTTACTGACTTTGTGCACTGATTAGATTGATACAAAGTCTGACTTTGTACACTGAATGACTTGATACACAGGTTGATTTGGTACACAGATTGACTTGGTACACTGATTGGCTTGGTACACAGTTTGACTTTGTGCACTGAATGACTTGGTACACTGATTGGCTTAGTACACATATTGACTTGTTACACTGATTGGCTTGGTACACTGAATTTTTCAATGATTGACTTCGTACACAGGATGACTATGTACGTCGATTGAATTTCTAAACTGACTGACACTGATTGATTTGATGCCCTACTTGACTTTGTACACTGATCGACTTTGTACACTATATTACTGGGCACACTGCTTGACTTGTAGAGTGATTAACTTTGTACACTGATTGCATTTGTACACCTCTTGTCTTGGTGCACTGATTGACTTGGTACACTGATTGACCTGGTACGCCGTTTCATTTAGTACACTGAAGGAAACCTAATACTTCATACATCTACGACATTGTCTGTATGTTGTACTTGTACTTACCTTAACCGCTTGCTGAACGCTGGTTCCGCTGACAGAATCGCTGTGGGATATTAGCTAGTGGGGAACTCTTCAGAATAACATGAGAGATGTCTGACGGGGAAATACGGTTATGAAAGGAACTAGTCATCCCGCCTCATAATACGAGGGTTAGTTAATAAGTAAGTCACAAATGGCTGTAGGAAAATAACTAAATAATGATAACAACTTGTCCCTTTAATTCTCAACAAATTTCCACCAACATTGATGCACTTATCCCATCGTTTTATCAGTCCTCCCAAACCGGCTGCATAGAACTGCGTGCTTGGTTTCAATGACCTTGCCATACCCCAGAACTCTGTGACTTACTTATTGACTGTTTAGTTTAGTTTAGTCGATGGATCAATATCACGGCACACGGATGTAACCCATAAGTGCTCCGTTCTTCTCCTAACTCAAAGCTGAGTCTGGAGAAGCTCAGCTCAGTGCACGAACTCCGTAGTACCGGCGAGGATCCTGAAATACTTTGGGTAGATTTTTAACTCGAAATTTTGCGCGGGCAGCGCCGTTAGGCTACTCTTTCGATTTCGATTTCCAACTGCCAAGGGATTTTTTACGTGCGCAACAATACACACGGGCGTCCGATCTCACTACCCAGAGACCAGGGGGAATTTTATTACCGGAAGTCCACGTGAAAAAAAGGCATCCCGGTCCACACCGGGGCTTTAACCCGGAACCTCCAGCACTCGAGACGGACACCATACCTCGAGATCACGCAACCCCCTTATTGACTCACCCTCGTAACGTTTTCTACCCAGCTACGCACCGCTTTACGGTACAAACATTTGTCAGCATAAACGGTTTGGGAGGACTGATGAAACGATGGGATAAGTGCATCAATGTTGGTAGAAATTATGTTGAGAAATAAAGGGACAGTGTATCTATATAAATAAACTGGTTTCAAGTTGTTATCATCTTTAGTTATTTTTCTGCAGTCATTTGGACTTACTTATTAACTAACCCTCGTACAAATGTCTAGAATGTGTACAGAACTGACAGCTTACACCTCAACGGCTATATCTACCATTGGGTTACCGTTACTCAGTGGATGTTGCCGAGGTAACGAAATGGAAAGAGCACTAGCATGCCGTCCAGACATCTGCATTTAAATCCTCATCGAGACAAGGGTATTTTGTAATACAACTTGTGGGTCGATCTAGTCTTATAGAAGGTGCACCAGAAATTTTTCTGTGTCGGTAACTAACCCCAACCCAATGGACACGGGGTGGGTAATTAACTACAACCAAATAGACACGGGGTAGGTAACTAACTACAGCCCAATTGACACAGGTCGGTAACTAACGCCATTCTAATGGACACACAGGTCGGTAACTTGACTCCAATCTAAAGGACACGGGATCGGTAACTAACTCCAACCCAATGGACACGGAGTCGGTAACTATCTAAAACCCAATGGACGAGGGGTGGTTAACTAATTACAAACCAATGGACACGGGGTCGGTACTACCTCCAACCCAATGGACACGGGGTCGGTAACTAACTACAACCCAATGGACACGGGGTCGGTAACTAACTACAACCCAATGGACACGGTGTAGGTAATTAACTCCAACCCAATGGACACGGGGTAGGTAACTAACTCTAACCCACTTGATACGGGGTCGGTAACCAACTCCAAATCAGTGGACACGTGATCGGTAACTAACTACAACCCAATGGACACGGGATCGGTACTAACTCCAACCCAATGTACACGGGGTCGGTACTAACTCCAACCCAATGGACGTCAGGGTCGGTATCTTACTCCAGCACAGTCGACACGGGGTTGCAAACTTCAACCTAAGGAGCATCGTTGCTTAGATGTTCCAGCAAACGAAGTCTGCATTCTTGCCAACAATATTTACCGAGATGTGTTGAGTAACGTGATCAGCAACAGAACAATACAAGGTATGAGTAGATATTTCATTCAAGGAAACTCGATCGCGAGTTTCTTTTGCACTTTGTTCAAGATACGTGTGTATTTGGGATGTAAAAGCAATGCGTTGTATTGTTTCAATTATTCAGAGAACGGGTAAATAGAACGGGCAAGTGATAATTGCATAAGAAAAGTTTATTTGAAGTCGGGGTTGTTGGGTGCCCCGGGGGTGTATAAGTATATAGTGAAAACAATTCTATAGCAGAGAAAACAAACATATACATGTGGAATAATTGATTGTTCACTCAGTGTGTTTAAGAACATGTCTTTTCGTCTTTGCCAACAAAAATAGATTTGTGGTCAATACTATTGTTTACACGTACCTGCAAAGGGTTACGGTACAATGAACGTTGTTTAACGACATGCGTGTTAGAATAATAAAACGTGGTTATACAATTGTCTAGTCTGTAAATATGTATCAGGTTATTAGGTCCAAGACAGTTTATAGTGTGTGAATATATCAGGTTATGAGGTCCGAGCACTTTTATAGTGTTTGAATATATCAGGTTATGAGGTCCGAGACAGTTTATACTGTTAGAATATATCAGGTTATTAGTTTAAAGTTTGTGAATATATCAGGTTATGAGGTCCGAACACGTTTATATTGTGCGAATATATCAGGTGATGAGGTCCGGGACAGTTTATCTTGTTTGAATATATCAGGTTATGAGGTCCGAGCACGTTTATAGTGTTTGAATATATCAGGTTGTCAGGTCCGAGATAGTTTATAGTGTTTAAATATATCATGTTATTACAAGCTTGTCCATGGGAATGGGATTCCCATGTCATAGCAACTTTTTTAAAAACCTTTTCAAAACCTTTTATCCTTCCTTTTTCTTTATATACTTGTATCAAATCTTTATGTTGTGGTGGGACACCGGATAAATTAATAAATGCGCGCATGCGATCATGTTACCAACGTTTCAATGCCCATTTAAAAAAAAAAAATTACTCGCTCTACTTTAATGAAGATAATGAAGAATTCTTAAACCACATTCCGAATATTGTTCAGATTAAAGGAATGTTGTACATACATGAGAAATTCAAAACTTTTTTTGACAAACTAGAAATTGATGGTGCTACATCTCATTTAAATTTGCTGTTATACTTCCTCCTAGACTATCAGTTGTACAAAGTTATTGTTGATGTTGACGAAGAAAGTTCCAGCAACATGGTGAAGAAACATTGTCAGAACTTTAAGAAAATTATTGGAGAAAATTATTCGCCATATTGCGGCAGTTCTTTGGCAGAAACTGCAGCATTCCTTACAGGAGTTGACATTAAAGCCAAAATAGAAGACATGGTCATGTCAGTTGCTACTAAGAAGAAAGGGAATGTGGACACCAATAAATTGGCCAATGATTGGATCGCTTTTTCTAAGTCTTTTGTTCCAACTGTTATTTCATTCATCAAAGATTTAAATCTTTCTTCTGAATCATCTGCTGTATGTGAAGTAGCAGGAATTGTAGAACAAAAGCCGGAAGGTGATTTTGACTTATTTATTGATTCTCCACGGTGATCCTCCACCAAACAAAACATTTAAGTTTGATGACCCCAGAAACAAATGCCTTGAGGATGAAGGCACCATGTTTCACAAATTACGGCAACCAACTTCACAACCATTAAATTATTGGAAAAATTAACATAGGTTTTCACTGCTAACAGCAAGTACGAAAATTGTTTTGACCATACCAGTGTCCTCAGTGGCAGTAGGGCGCTTATTTAGTGCAGCTGGATTGTTGTTGAGTAAGTTACGAAAACGGATGTTACCAGCTCTCGTTATAAAGTCTATATCAGATTTGCATGTAAGATGAAAAGTGTGGAAATGGTTAAGGAATTACATGGATTAACTGAATTATTAGAAACAGTCGATCAGCAGGAAATTGATAATGTGCTGAATGAGCAGAGCGACTCAGAAACAGAATGAGAGTGTCAGAATGACACTGAATTGTCATATTTAGATTAACAAATTCTATTGTTTTACATGCTTTGTACTTGTAGTCCTATTTAGTAGACATTAACCGTAAACTTTCATAAATTTTATAATTTTATTTGAACTGTAATCCATATTAAAATTATCATGGGAATCCCTTGGGATGGGATGGATGGGACAGGCATAAACTGCCGGGGGATGGGATGGGAATGGGACTGAAAAATATGTCCCATGTACAAGCCTGAGTTATTAGGTCCAAGACAGTTTATACTGTGTGAATATATCAGGATGTTAGGTCCGAGACAGTTTATAGTGTGTGAATATATCAGGTTATTTGGTCCGATACAGTTTATATAGTGTTAATTTAGCAGGTTATTAGGTCCCAGACAAATTATAGAGTGTGAATATATCAGGTTATTAGGTTCCAGCACGTTTATAGTGTGTGAATATGCCCGATTGTTAGACCTGAACACGTTTATAGTGTTAGATCATGTTTTGTTATTATACCCGAATACGTAGATAGTGCTTGACAATAACAGGTTGGTAGATCCGAGCACTTAAGCAGTGGTTGAACATGCCAGTCCATTAGATCCGAACACGTTTATACTGTTAGATCATGTCAGGCATTTAGTTCCTTCACGGTTATAGGGTTTCATTATGTCATACGTTTAGTTCAGGCACGTATATAGTGTTCTATGACGTCGGGTTTTTGGGTCCACTCAGGTATATCATTTTTAGCACATGTCCGGTTATTTGGTCAGAGCATATAAAGCCTGGCTTGCCTAGGTGAGAGTTTTATCCTGGCGCCTTGGGCTATCTGTTGGCTTGCATGAGGTGGTTTGCCCCAGCTCTATAGATTGTAGTCACACTTGCAAATGTTACAATATTCTCTATCATCTGAGATTATATTCTGGCTTGGAAATATTAGAGAATGTTCTAATTTTTAATCTTATATATTGACTGGTAAAAGTTATAATACCCGTTATCGTATGTTGTATTCTGGCTTGTGAATATTAGAGAATATTCTAGCCCAGAGATGGCCAACCTTTTCAGCAGGCGGGCCAAATTTCAGAAATAATATTTCCTGCCGTGCCACGTATCTATTTTTTTTCTGTTACTTTATTTTATTTATTTATTTATTTTTGTTAATTAAAGTAAATAAGCAAGCTTGCTACAGCTTCGACCACATTGTCGCTTCTCAGCAGATGACATCGTGACCAACCACTTGCCTGGTTTTATGTTTAAAAAAAAACAAACACGAAATGGGTATTTACATGTTTGTGAAGAAAATAAAACATAACTGAGAATCAAACGTATTTATTAGAAAATTTAAAAATATGTAAAAGTAAGACATCTGACTTTGTTTTGCAGAACTAAGTGCAAAAAAATTGATCTTGACTGATGTCTCTACACGCAAACAGTTTTCCAAATGAACATCAGTAATTCGTGTTCTCACTTGTGATTTGATATGTTTCATGAGATTAAAAAGCTGTTCACACGTATACGTGTTTCCACATAGCGAAACCATCGACAGAGCATGTTTGTAAAACGCAGGATATTTATCCTTGTCCAAATACGTTTTATAGAACTCTTCCAAACCAGCTTGATGGAATTTCTACTTTAACTGTGTATCACAACACATTTCACAATGTTCCATTTGTAATCTTCCTGGTAGTAAATTCATGTCTACCGCGAATGGCGTTGCAAATGCACAAAAAAGCACACGAAGTTTTTAAAAATCCTGAAATCGGTTTTCTAATTCGAGGTTCAAGTCAGATATCAAAGCAGCGTATGTATCGCCGCTTGCTATGTTCCGTTTGGTTGCAATGACAATGTAGGAAAGTGAGTAAACTTTTTTTTAAATCCTCAACTGTTGTTCGCACAGACCAATTTTCATTTGAAATGCAGAAATATGATCATACATCTTATTAATTAATTGATCTTTCCCTTGTAGACGAGTATTAACGTCATTTAGGTGGCTAGTTATATCGACCAGAAATGCAAAGTCGCAAACCCACTTTTTGTATTCAAACTCTGGGATACTTTTTGACTTGCTTGCAAAATATGATTGTATTTATTGCTGCAAATCAAACATTCTTTTCAACATTTTGGCACGCGTCAGCCATCTTACTTCTGCATAAGATGTAACGTCATTATAATCTGAGTCCAAAGCCTTTAGAAATTCTTGGAACTGACGGTTATTCAATCCGTTCGACTTAATGAAGATCACTATTTTGACGACAACTTTCATGACATGGTCCATTTTGAGGGACTTCTAACATAAATTCTTCTGATGAATAATGCATTGAAAATGTAACATTGAAGTATTACCGACATTGGGGGCCTCATATTCAGTCAATTTTACTATACCTTCTTGTTTCCCAACCATTCCTGGAGCATCATCCATTGTTAAGCCCGATAAGTTGTTAAGTTGTAAAGAAAAGCGATTCAATGTCGATGTAACTGGCTCTAACAAATCTTGTGACTTAATAGCGTCCTTAAGTGGATACAGTGCCAATAATTCTTCTGTCTTTTTAAAATGGACATCAACACTCCTGATAAAAATTGCCAGTTGGGCAGTATCTGCCGATATTTGTGCTTTCATCCAATGCTAGAGCATAAAATATACACTCGGATACTCGACTTTTCAAATTATCTTCAATATGTTTTCCAATGTCGTCCACACGCCATGTAATAGTATGACCAGACAGACTTATTTTTGAGAAATCCTTCTTCTTTTCTGGACACAGAATTTCAACGACACTCTCCAAACATTCCTTAACCATTTCACCATCTGAATATGGCTTTGAATTTGTTTGCTAGTATCATGGCTACTGCATAAATAGCTTTTACATAGCATGTTGACTCTGAACCCGCTCTAGTATATATCTTTTGGTATACAGAAAATTTATTTTTAAAGTCATTTACTTCGTCTTGTCGAAATTGCCATTTGTACTTATCAAACGTATTTCATGTTTAGTCTCGTACTGCCGTTTGATGTTATGCTCTTTCAAAATAGAAACAGATTCGTTGCATATTAAGAATATGGGCTTTGTTTTAATTTCCACGAAAAATTAGTGTATAGTTTACCTGTCTTGAAACTTCTTAATTCTTCTGTGATTCTTCTCTTCTTTGGTCCATCGTCTTTACTAGCTGACGCCATGGTAGTTCTTTGTTTTTAACTGAAAAAAAAATACCACGGGTAATACAAATTAATAATAATTAATTAATTTAAATTACATAAATAAAACGAGTCAGGGTTTACTTACATATAGAATCGATATTGTAGACAGGATACCTGGTTAAAGTAGTTTGAACTCTTATTATAAATATGATAAATATGTATTTTAACGTCGATTGCAAAATATGTCCAGACGCAGAGGCAATAATAGAACGAAACTACAGAATAACACGGAACTGTGTCAAGCTGGACTGAAAGTAGTTATGAGTATGAGCCCGATAGCGTTGCAAGCTTCCTGAAGACGCCGAAGACACAGAACATATGTATCAGAAGTCAAAGTCTCATATTAAATTTTATCAACACCTAGCGTCGGACAAACCTAAGTAACTTTGAGTGTCAAATAGCGGGATATTTGAAATAGCTAAAATCTATGAATTTTCCCGAAAATGCGGGATATTTAAAATAGTTCAAAACCCATGAATTATTCAAAAAATGCGAGATATTTCAAATTTCTCTTAGCTATAATTTAAAAATATATGATGCAATGTTCTTTTGGTGATATGTACAATACAGTTAATATTTATTTTCACTTGACCTAGCTCCGCGGGTCGCAACATGACTCCCGGCGGACCGCATGCGGCCCGCGGGCCTCGTCTTGGTCACCCATGTTCTAGTCTTTTATGTTAAATATTTACTGGTAAAAGTTGTTGAACCCGTTATCGTATGTTGTATTCTGGCTTGCAGAACTTATAGCTTGTGACAGGTCATTTCAGCTTTATTCTGACTTACATGGGGTAGCATAAGGGAGTCTCCGTGGCGAAGTAGGTAAAGTCGTCTGTCTTGCGCTCCGAAGGTTGTGGGTTCGATTCCGGCTACGTCTTTCAGACCACGAGTGAATGTTTCTCGGAGACTCCTGGGGGTCCTCGCCGGAGGTACAGAGTTTGTGCTTTGTGTGACGCTTTCGGCAGAGCGCCTTTGTGTGAAGCTTTCGGCAGACCGCCTGTCACAGAATACTGGAAGGTTGTCGACCCTACGATAAAAACAAAACAGAGACCGCCTCAGTCGCGAGGTGATTGAAGGTTGTTGACCCTAAAATCAAAGAACAAAGATCGGCGATCAAAACACGCTCGTATCTCTTTGAACGACGAGGAACGGAGTTCACGGAGCAACGGAAGAAACGATCTCAACTAGAATTGTCTACATCAAAGAAGATTGTTAGCATGTTGTTATATGAAGATCAAAAGACGAGAAAAGAGCAGGGGGTTACTTGGTCGACGGGAAAACCAGTGACGTCGTACAGGCAAATTATAAGTTGACATGAAAATATGTTTAAATTCAGTGTGCTACCGAGGTTTAACCCAAGAGGAAGTGTTTAATTGTTATCGGTCCTTATTCGAAAAGGAATTACGATGTCCTAGGAGGCTTAGAGGCGCCGGACATTTGTACTAGATGTGCATATGTATTCCAATTCAGGATCACAATAGTTTATAAGGTGATTATAGGAATATAGATTAGGAATTGATCATAGGTAATTGCGTTGTGTACATTATGATAGAGCGTATGCAGAAGTAGACGGATGTATAATGTAAGCTATGACGCGGGATATCGTTTAACTCGGTAGGGTAAGACAACTGACGTAGATTATTCTTGTAGGAGAGTCTACTGGAGTTTCTGTGTCTTTCATATGGTCTGTCTTTCTCATACCATGTCTTAGGTAAGGTGATGTAATATTCTGTCTTATACCAGTGTGGTTCTATGTGGATCACTATGGTAACTATCTGAGTACGGCCTTAGGCCTACACTCACTTATACGGAGTCTGAGTGAGGTTGATGTCAAAGAGCGTTGTCTATTCGACAGGTTCAACTTGACCGTGAAAATACCTCCAACTCTGATAAGAAGAAAAAATGGAAATACTCTGGTGCAGTGATAACGGACAACAAGTTTAAACCCTGTGTCGCCAATAAGGTCTGACAAGTTATGATCTAGTTGAATATAAAAGAAGGAGTCAATATAAGAGAGACTCATTAAATAAAGACTTACAAGCAAACAAGGAAGGATAACCATAATGGTCGCTCTAAGAAGGATATAAAGTGAAAGACAATTCTAAATCACGAACATTTTCCCTGTTTACCTGAACAGTTCTTTTGAGTAACAGACAACCGTGTGTCGGTGATATATCTATAGACAGTGTTTTGGTTGTTCATTAGTACATAGACGATAGTACATTCAAGTGTATCGGATGTGTAGACATTACCAAGACTATAATAACTTTCATTTTATTGGATATATAAAACTGAAAGACACTACCTACAAAAACACGCAGTGGTAAACATACTGTTTCGTTCAAATGTTTTTCAAGGAAATATTGTGAAGACATCAACATCATTCAGAGAGACACTACACTGGGTGAGCGTATTCCAGTTCTGTGCTGTGGTGATAATATATGGCCGTTGCGTGATGAGAACTGTGATGTGGATCTTAGACTGTCAATCTTGTCTCACCTACACGATAGAACACACCACAGACATCTTTACATCTTCACTATACGCACACATGACACATTTTATTCATTAATTCAGTATTTATTGGAGGACAGTGTTGTGTGGGTATGTTCTGGGGGAAAGTGAAGAGGGGTATGGTCTTGGGGTAAGAGATAGAGAGATAGTGAATAAAAGACTGGAAAGGGGGTGTTTAGACATAGGTCCGGCAATAGACCCAAAACTGGAAAAGGGGAATTTTGAAGTGTGCTTGTTGATTCTACTGTCCCCCTCAGAGACGACAAGTGACACCGCCATATGGGATAAAACCCGGTGCAATGAAGTCGGTCCTTTTAACTTTGAAGAATTTTAAGACTTATTCTTTGACTGATTTTAGACAATTAGATTATACTATGGATTGCAAATATCCGCATGTATCCACTAAACTCACATTATATTATGGCTTTCATAGATCTCCCTTTCTCCAAGACGAACTAAAAAAACGTAAAGGTTTTCTTTTTTCAGCTTTCACATATTCCAGGATATCCTAGCCAAAGTAATCGTTTAGGTTATATTCTGGCGTTCACAGGTTATAGTTTATCCAAAGCGATTAGAAAAAAAAAAATAACGATTGCGTGTGCTATTTAATCCTAAGCGATTTGGCTATATTCTGGTCTAACTATTGGAATTGATCATTTCGATACGGTTATACCCAGGCCGCTATGTAAACATGAGATAACTAACGTATAGTGGAGATTTCTTAGGTCAACCCTGATATAGGAAGGTAGTGTCCCACTTCTATGTATGGACATAGAATGCCACATAGGAAAGTAGTGTCCCACCTCTATGTATGCAAACAGAATGCTACATAGGAAAATAGTGTCCCACCTCTATATATTCACACAGAATGCCACATAGGAAAGTAGTGTCCCACCTCTATGTATTCACACAGAATGCCACATATGAAGATAGTTTCCCACCTCTATGTATGCAAACAGAATGCTACATAGGAAAATAGTGTCCCACCTCTATATATTCACACAGAATGCCACATAGGAAAGTAGTGTCCCACCTCTATGTATTCACACAGAATGCCACATATGAAGATAGTGTCCCACCTCTATGTATGCATATAGAATGCCACATAAGAAGGTAGTGTCCCACCTCTATGTATGCATATAGAATGCCACATAGGAAGGTAGTGTCCCACCTCTATGTATGCATATAGAATGCCACATAGGAAGGTAGTGTCCCACCTATATGTATGCATATAGAATGCCACATATGAAGGTAGTGTCCCACCTCTATGTATGCATATAGAATGCCACATAGGAAAGTAGTGTCCCACCTCTATGTATGCATATAGAATTCCACATAAAAAGGTAGTGTCCCAACTCTATGTATGCATATAGAATGCCACATAGGAAGGTAGTGTCCCACCTCTATGTATGCATATAGAATGCCACTTAAGAAGGTAGTGTCCCACCTCTATGTATGCATATAGAATGCCACATAGGAAGGTAGTGTCCCACCTCTATGTATGCATATAGAATGCCACATAGGAAGGTAGTGTCCCACCTCTATGTATGCATATAGAATGCCACATAAGAAGGTAGTGTCCCACCTCTATGTATGCACACAGAATACAAGTACCTCAGAAGTCGGGGTGGGCTCGCTTGATGGCGATGGGCAAAGGTAATAGGTAAAGCTAATTCACACTCAAAACTATGTCCAATATACTACAAGTATTAGCACGTTTATGGTCTACGCTTGAGTTCAAAGCGATCGAAACCTTAAAAAATGACAACCATGGGTTCACACGAATTTATTTAAGAAAGACATTTAGGTTATGTCAGGGTCTTAAACTTGGCTCGCTAACCTAACAGTGTGAGACAGTACAAATACAACGTGATTTGACGTAAGACTCAACGACACATCGTTCAATGGATTTATTCACACATTAAATACGGAACGATGTTCACAACAAGATATATACTGGATGTTTCAATATACACTTACACAATACAGCTCACAACGTCTCACTCTCAAGATGTCCAGACACTCGACTTTCAGCACAGATACCACACAACGCCTTTCTCTCTTCACACGTCTGTCCGAGTCGAAGTCCCCAAGCTGTCTGCCGCTAACTCGCAACTCGCCTCTCACCTCAGGTGACGTCACGAGGCATGCGTGCGTTTAGCGTCGTCCTTGCTTGACCGCTGGTCGCTTGTCAGCCAGCAGTCTTGCAGGCCGGTAACCACTATTCGCCTGGCGGCGTAACGAAGTTACGGCGTCCCTTCTGGGAGCTAAGTCGCCTGGCAGGGCGTAACGATGTCACTGCATCTCTGTCTCCTTTCTGGACTCTGACACGCTCCCCCGGCAACTTCATGAAAGATGTCATCTTTCATGTCTCATATATATACATAATGGGTTAATATTTAAACCTTGTCAGAGTCTACCCTTTTGTTGTTATATACACATGCAAATAAATACACATATGCCATAGAAATATATAAGAAATGTACATTGCCATCAACGACATGTGGTGTTCAACCTTTAACACTTGTCAGGTTTCATCCTCTTGATGGCTGACTACCTCAATTGCATTAGCGACCCAGTCAGATCAGTAGTACCAGCTTCACGCATCTACCTCGCAGCAATTTGAAAAAAAATTATAATATGGTTCTTGAAACAAAAACCATCTAGCCAGACTGATATACGACTTTTATAAGTCGTATAAAACGCTCAAACCCTACCCTTATTTGGTCAGTAGCTCTCGTGTTGGTCTGCAACGTTGGCACCCTTTGCCATACTCATTAGATGTCTACCTGTTGTGTTGACAATCTGGCAACAGCATGTCTATTTATACGCAACACATTAATGGATACATTTCAGATTATGGCCCTTTGTGTAGGGATGTAATAACACACAAATGAAAGGGAAATAATTTTAACATTCATGAAATACAATAATTTACAATAATTCTATTATTTCTTAGCGTCATTGCTTGACGTTTCTTCATATTAACGAGAAAAAGTCGGTAATATGAATACATAAATCAAGATATGATTCTAAGATTACACTACATAAATAAATAAACACACAATTCGTGTATTACATTTTATAGATTCCTAAACATTTTAGAATCGTCATAAATGTATGAACTTTTATTTGTCGTCTGCTACTTTTACTCTAAATTCCTAACTAATCCGGAAGTACACACGAACATTAACTCAGCTGATGTAGAAGCTTGCAGAACACACTTGTTCCGGTTTGATGTAGTTACGGAAAGTACCTTTCTTACAGTTCATGTGTTTAGATGTTTCACAAAACCTTCTGGATTACGATCGACTGTTCATGTGTTTCACTACCGAACATTATGGATTTCGGTTAACTGCAATGGAGTAGCTGTCACTGTTCAGTTTACACGTTCGCACACGTCATTAAAATATCCCTGGAATTATCCACACTCGGATGTCACTGTTACATTGGATAGTTCGCTTAAGGTAAGTTCTTTGAGCGAATGTGACACTGTTGTTGTTGGTAATATATACAATTAATAAAGTTCGCTTTCTACCACACACTAGACAATTATACAGGACAATCACTACATGAATTAGTAAAATAAGAACACTATTTATAATGGGGGTAACCCCTATCACATCACATTCTAGACAATGCACAGCTTTTTGTGAATAGTAAACAAAATTATTCACTCAATAATGGCTGTGTCGGTCTGAGTGTATTTGCACACACTGCACACAGACATTGGTGCTTACTGGGTCGGTCGGACAACGGGACAAAAGATCGGCAATCGAATTGGTTCTGCCTGGAATATGTCGAACCTCAAAGCTATAATCTTGAAGCTTCAGAGACCAGCGTGCTACCATATGATTTGAGGGTACTCCTGAATTTATAAAACGCAACGGGCTGCTGTCAGACTCCACGATGAAGTGCCGTCCTAGAAGAAATCTGGATAATTTGGTTATACCCACCACTAAAGCTAGGGCTTCCAACTGAGGAATGGACCAAGCCCGTTCTCTGGCTTTTAGTTTTCTGGATACGAAGTACACTGGGTGTAGTATGTTATTGTACTCTTGTAACAAGACTGCTCCAATCGCCACGGAGCTAGCATCTGTACGCAATCTGAAAGGTAAACGGAGGTTGGGCAATTTCAGGATAAGATTGTTGACACTATTATCAGAAAAACACGCAAGTACTTTATTAAATGCAATTTTTAGGCATTCATTGTGTACAATTTTCTCCGGTTTATCTTTTGTTAGTAAATTAGTAAACACTTCGGTCAGTTCGGAAAACTCAGGAATGAACTGCTGGTAGTAATTTATCAATCCCAAAAGACTTCTGACTTGTTTCTTAGTAGTCGGAAGAGATAGTTTTAGTATTTTGGACACAATTTTATCGTCTGTCATGACAAAGCCATTGGATATTTTGTACCCCAAGAAAGTTATTTCCTGGTAGGCTATGTCTACTTTCGCAGGCTTTACAGTCAGTCCGTGCTGTCTAATACGTTCAAATGTCTGTCCTAACGTCTTAATGTGCTCTGTCATCGTCTCTGTGTGAACACAGATGTCGTCGATATAGCAAATTATGTTAGGAATGTCTACAAGAAGAAGTCGTGTCATACGAACGAAGGTGGCAGGGGCATTAACAAGCCCAAATGGAAGTTTGCACCATTCGTACAGTCCCCACGGTGTGGCAAATGCTGTCAAATGTCTGCTCTGTTCGTCTACTTCTATCTGATAATATCCTTTAGTCATATCTAACGTCGAAAAGAACCTAGCGTCTGTCAGTTCTGTCAGAAGATCGTCAGTGTTTGCCATTGGCTCCAAATCTAGAACAGTAATTTTATTTAACTTCCTATAGTCGATGCACAGTCTTATTGTATTGTCCTTTTTCCGTATTATCACCATTGGCGATGAGAAGTCTGACTGGGATCGTCGTATGATGTTGTTTTTCTCTAAGTTGATTATTTCTTGGTGCAAATGTTCTTTGTAGTGTAAAGGGATGGTGTATGGTCTGCATCTTATGGGTGTGTTTGCTGTGAGTGTGATGTGATGCTGTACTAATTCTGTTTGTCCTGGGTTGTTGGAAAAGATGGTGTTGTACTACTGTATAAGCTGTTTGCAACTGTTTGTCTCTGCTTGAGTTAACTTTGGATTGATTTTGATATCCTTCAAGCAGCTAGTCGTGTCTAATGTAGGTGTTGGAATCTCGTCACTATCATCGTCATCTTCGTGATCTATTATCACTGTACACGCTGTCGTATCGTCTTGTTCGTTGTCTCTGTTGTGGTATGGTCTTAGCATATTTATGTGATATATTTTGTGTTTGTCTTTTATTAGGATTTCGTAGTCTACAGGTGAAATCTGTCTCGTCACTTTAAAAGGTCCCTGCCAAGAATCAGTCAATAGATGTCTGTCACTAGGTAGTAGAAGAAGAACGTCCTGTCCAGGTGTCAACGTTATTGTCCTGTTACCTTTGTCAGCATACTGTCTATAAGTAGCACCAGATAGTTTTAGTGCATTCTTTGCAATAATACATGATTTGATGATTCTTTCACGCAATGATGTAACATATACGTATGATGATATGGGTTTAAGTACTGGAGTAGAGTCGGTTAACATTTGGTGATAAATGGTCAATGGGCCGCGTGGTTTGGCACCATAGATAAGTTCAAAAGGAGAGAAACCGGTACTAGCATGTGGTACCTCGCGATAAGCAAAAAGAATAGCTGGTAGATATAAATCCCAGTTATTGGGGTGCTCTTGCGTTACTTTTGCAAGCATATGCTTTAGATCCCCGTTAAATTTTTCTATTACTCCGCTACTGTGAGGATGGTACGGGGAATTGAAACACTGCTTCACTCCCAACATTTTGGTGAAAGCTTGAGTAGATGCGGCAATAAACTGAGTGCCCCTATCAGATTGGATAGTATCTGGAAAACCTATCCTAGAAAAAATATGGAAGAAAACTTCCATTATGTCATTGGCAGTTATGTTCTTTAGTGGAATAGCTTCTGGCCAGCGAGTACATTGATCAATAACAGTAAGAATAAATGTATTCCCTCTAGTTGTTGTATGATTGAGAGGGCCCACTATGTCAACAGATAGTTTTTCAAAAGGTCGACTGGCTAAGTCAGTGACTTGTAACTTTGCCTGTGGGTGTTTACCTTTTTTTACCAGTTTCTGGCAGGTGTCACAACTTCTGCAATATGCTTTAATGTCATTGCAAATTTTGGGCCAATGAAACTGTGTCAATAATCTAGATCTGGTCTTAACGTATGCCATATGCCCTGCAAGAGGTATATCGTGGGCAAGATGTAAGGCTTGCTTGCGATAATTTGTTGGCAAAACAGTTTGCTCTGTAGTGTTGTCACCTCTGGTGTAATACCTGGTGAGTATATCATTTTTCACAGCAAAATGCCATTTTGCATTCTTGGTTACCTTTGGCTTTTGGCCGATCAGATTAAAGTATTTTGACAATGAAGGATCAGCTTTTTGTGCTGTTACAAATGTTTCCTTCATAGTGTTTGTAGGTAGTGTTACTGGGCTGAGTGATTGTATAGCCTCAGTTTGCTTACTTTCATCTTGCACTCTAGCAGTAGCTCTAGTTACTGCGTTCACACATTCAATGATATCAGATGCTGATGGAACAATGGTATTAATGATGTTATGAGAACTTCGTGCTACCTTAGCTACCATACAATCAATAGGTGGTGTGACATTTTCAATGATGACATTTGATGTTGCTGTTATGTTATCATCAATACCCAGAGATGTTATGTCATGAGGTTTATCATTCACCTCAGGTGACGTCACGAGGCATGCGTGCGTTTAGCGTCGTCCTTGCTTGACCGCTGGTCGCTTGTCAGCCAGCAGTCTTGCAGGCCGGTAACCACTATTCGCCTGGCGGCGTAACGAAGTTACGGCGTCCCTTCTGGGAGCTAAGTCGCCTGGCGGGCGTAACGATGTCACTGCATCTCTGTCTCCAGAGATGTTATGTCATGAGTTTATCATTCACCTCAGGTAAATTTCCAATAATTACATCACACACTGGGTTTGTTAATACAGCGCACTTTACTTTCCCAGTGAGGAAAGGTGTTTCAATATATGCCCATGCTAATGGGTATTTCTCAATATTGCCTGAGAATGTTCTGCATGTTACGTGCCTGCCTGTATAGTCTGTAGGCATTATGAATGTTCTTTTCAGACCAATGAGTGAACTGCCTGTGTCGCGAAGGACTGTAGCAGATTTGCCATTTACATATCCGTGATGGATGTTTATTCTGCCTTTTGAATCTACTACCAAATTAGCTTCTTCATTGGCAATAGGGATGGCGTGACCGCATGTTAAAATACCATCTTCATAAAAGGTGTTACAAACCGAGCATTTGTTTGCGCTAAATATGTCAAAAGCCTGTGCTGAGTTCACAGGATGTTTCTCTGCCTCTTCTTCTTCAGACGCGGAACTATCAAACAAGGCGGCATTTGCTTTGTTGGTCATATGCCTGCCCTTACAATCTTTCCGATGGTGTCCGTACGCCTTACAAAGGAAACATTTACGCAAACTTTTGAAGGATTTACGCTCCTTATCTTGTCTGTTTACCATGTTTAGTAGGTAAGTATGATAACCAGGGTTTTTATCACACATCTCAGTCTGATGATGAGAATATTTACAATAATTGCAATGATATAACTTCTCAGAAGTAGGTCTATGAGGTTTCTGTCTACTATAGGGTTTGTCATAGTTAGCCGCTGCTACAAAGTTAATGTCAGTAGCTTCAGTGGCAAAGCAATGTTTGTTGGCTGTGTAGTACTCCGAACCACGTCTTTCAATCTCATCCACACTAGTGCATTCATTCTCTAACAAAAATTTGGAAAATGCTGAAGGAATGGATGATGCAATTCTGTCTCTAATGATTAGATCTTCTAATCTCTGATAATTTTTCTCAATTTTGGCTGCTGAAGTCCATTTGGTGAATATATCTCGGACTAAGCAGAGGTAATCAGAGAACGTTTGAGTCGGTTTTGGGCTCAACTTACTGAATTGTTCTCTGTAACCTGCCTCATCTAACATAAAATGTGCCATAATCTTAGATTTCAGATAATGGTAATCTTTTCTGAGGTCTTTGGGGATGGTTTCAATTACTTTAAGAGGTTCCCCTGACAAACTCCTCATGTACACAATATTCCATTCAGACAGTGGAACCTGATAATGTTCCATTAACGTTTCAAAATTTTGGGTAAAGGCTGCGATGCAGTCACCCGAGGTATAGTTACGTACAATACCTTGATATTTCTTGTACTGGTTTTCTTTCTCCAGTCTCTCAGATTTCTTAGACTCTTTGTTCATGGCAGTCTCAGTGTCAAGTTGTTTTATCTTCAACTGTAACTCCAGTTCTTCTCTCTTACTCTGAGCTGCTATTTCTGCCTTCTTTAACTCACTATCTATCTCAGCTTGTTTTAAGGCTGTTTCTGCCTTCTTTAGTTCGCTATCTAATTCGGCTTGCTTTGTCTTAGCAGCCAGTTCTAATTCGGCTTGCTTTAAGGCTGTGTCTGCCTCTACTTGTTTGGCAGCCATTTCTGCCTCAGCATGTTTTAAGGCTGTTTCTGACTCTCCTTGTTTGGCAGCCATCTCTGCCTGCTTTAATGCTCTTTCAGCTGCTCTTTCTTCACGCTCAGCAGCTTTTTCCTGTACTAGTAGGTATTCAGAGTATTTCTGCTCACTCCACTGTGTTAATTCATCACCATGTAACTGTAATTTTATCCCCATATCAATGAAATCAAATAATGAAGACATGATGGACAATGTCAATGAAATACCAGCCACACAAAATATGTTATAAGTGGTTAGTAAAGAACAATTTACAATCGATTTCTATTGACGATGCGTGCCTAAAATTGCATATTTAAAGTATGTGAAAAGAAAAAAATATACTCAAGTGCCCTGGATGCGGTGAAGAATGGTTGGAAATCGGGCTAGGAACTGTAGGGTCGTTACTTCAAAACCACGAATGACCTCTACGGCAAGGTTTCGGATGGTAAGGAACAACCTGCTTTGTTTTTGGAGAGAAATAAATTAATGTCTATTTGTTGGTGTGTGCCTGCTTGTCACTAAGTATTGATTAGGTTTGTATGGCGTTGAGTGTAGTTGTAGGTCGTAAGTTTGTCTGTCAATAATTTTTTTTTTTTTTTTCCAAAACAAGTTACTTTCTTTCCAAACACTTTTCGCGTTCCACAACTCAATGCACAAAGACAATCTATACTTATGTTAACACTTTACAACATTGATGACACATCACTTGCATCAAGATAACATTCAGTAAGGACATAGACATCAAGTTTACAAGATGGCGACAAGGTCAAAATGGCGACAAGATCACAATGTCGACAAGGTCAAAACGGTGACAAGTTTCACAACTCACAAATGTTTGACACGGTTACAAAATCAAACAATATGTATGCATTGTACGTTTACAAATAGTCTTACACATGTTTAAACAATGTAGTTAATAATGAAAATTAGCCTTCCACGATCACATTTACATGTACTATAAAGTTTGACAAAAATTTCACGTTTACAAACTCTAGTTTTAAATCGTTAATCACTAAAACACGTTCATATCAAAGCCGGACGAATTCCCCCACGTCCACACATGTCAGGGTCTTAAACTTGGCTCGCTAACCTAACAGTGTGAGACAGTACAAATACAACGTGATTTGACGTAAGACTCAACGACACATCGTTCAATGGATTTATTCACACATTAAATACGGAACGATGTTCACAACAAGATATATACTGGATGTTTCAATATACACTTACACAATACAGCTCACAACGTCTCACTCTCAAGATGTCCAGACACTCGACTTTCAGCACAGATACCACACAACGCCTTTCTCTCTTCACACGTCTGTCCGAGTCGAAGTCCCCAAGCTGTCTGCCGCTAACTCGCAACTCGCCTCTCACCTCAGGTGACGTCACGAGGCATGCGTGCGTTTAGCGTCGTCCTTGCTTGACCGCTGGTCGCTTGTCAGCCAGCAGTCTTGCAGGCCGGTAACCACTATTCGCCTGGCGGCGTAACGAAGTTACGGCGTCCCTTCTGGGAGCTAAGTCGCCTGGCGGGCGTAACGATGTCACTGCATCTCTGTCTCCTTTCTGGACTCTGACACGTTACAAAGTTCAAACTGGTAATTGCTACAGCGATTGTTTCCTGTTTACCTTCCAGCTCCTCGTCCGGCAACTGTTCATGTGTTTTTCCTGGAGTCTTCCTTGACCTATGTCTCCGAAGAGAATCTGGAGTAATGGGTCATCATTTCAGTTTGTTTCCCTCAACGATTTTATGAGGTTTTGTTGAAGTTGTCTTTCACTACCGCAAGTTCTTATTGCTGGAATGTTTGAGGCTTGGACCAGAGCACTCACCGGTTGTTGTTGTTGTTGTTTTTTTGTTTTTTTTAAACCTGAGAGTGACAGGTAAGACAAGCAGGGAGAAGAGACAGAAAGGGGTTTTGATAGAATGATATAAGGTAATAATGAGATAATCTACAATAGTGCAGAGTCTTGTAGACATTCTATCTAATAATGACGAGGGAGATTGTAGCAGTGTTGTATACATTCTATAAAGTAATGAAGAGATAACGTTCAGTAGTATTGCATTTTGTATACATTCTAAAAAGTAATGACGTATTGTTTGTTGTATACATACTATAAAGTAATTACGAGATAACGTTGAGTAGTGCTGTATAGTGTAGACATTTTATAAAGTAATGATGAGATAACGTTCAGTAGTGTTGTGTGTTGTAGACATTCTATACAGTAATGACGACAGTGATTCCTGTTGACCCCGGTATTACATTATATAAAGCAATTATGAGATAGTTTTCACTATTGCATGGCCTTATAAACATTATATAAATAAATTATGAGAGTATCATCCTCATGTGCCACCGATACAGCTTTACTGTCTCACACGATCTCCAGTCTCGCATTTGGTCTGTGTACTTGTTCCAGTCACACCCTACCACCAAGCCATTCTTTGTCTTCCACTTGCTATTTTCCCATCAACTTTTCCAGCTGTCACTACGATTTCAAACGGGTGTCGCCTCACAACACCCCAATAAGATCTTGACTGTATGTTCATCAATTTACGGTTTCATCTTTTTTTTTATCTTGGAAGACCGCATAATTCGTCTTTCTGTCCACCTGTGGCATACTTTGGATTCTTTTTCAGAAACCAGATGTCCACTATTTGGTGTTTCTCAGCTTGGTCTGATTAATTTCCATGTTTCAAATGTAAAAAAGGAATATTGACTCTGCGAGATATTATATAACACAGTGGTAGAATTGGGAATATGAGATTAGACTAAGGGAATCTTTCCCATTGCTACATACGTCTGTGAGACCGAGACACTTACTAAACTAGCTGAACGCAGCATAAATGCTTTGAACATAAATGTTATAGACGAGTTCTAAGAATATCTTGGATAAAGACAAGAACAAATGCATCTATACATCAAGAACTGAATATTGAACAATTTGGCCATTAAAGACGATAAAACAAAGACAACCGAAATATGTTGGTCACTTGAAGCGTCACGAAAGTTTGAAGAGAACAATAATGGAGGGGTAAATGCTTGGGAAGAGAAGAAGAGGAAGGCCAAAGAGAAGATGTGTACTGGATGTGGCGGATGATCTCCAGATGGGTGTATCGGACGCGGGACATCTTGCTTCTGATCTGGAGGTGTTCCGGAGGGTTGTTATGGGAGCGAAGTTCTGAAAAGGACATGCTACTGAATGAATGAATGAATGAAACTACCGAACGTAAAATTTCCGAGTAAACAAACAGCATATAATAAATGTCGTAGTTAGTGCAACGTCCTGTAAAGGAAATCCAACTAACCTTAGTGATATAGTAGTTTGTCAGTCGCCATGACTATTTCTCAGGTTTACCTCGAAGTCTAGAGTAAGTATGTTTTCTATTCTCTGGCAGTTCTGTTTCTCGGTGCTTTTATGTAAATACATGGTTATTTTTTAAATACCGAATACACCCAACTAATCCGCGCGTGGATACTTTGGCTCCAAATAAGTCCTCACCCAACAGTTTTTGAACTCAGGTTGAACTAATCATTACCAGATTTGAAGAGATTATGTTGGTTCAAGCTTGGTTCGAGGGGTGTTCAAGTGTGGTGTATTTGGAGCAAGACTTGTATTGTCATCATATAGGACTGAGCCTGCAGGATGAAACAAAATGACGGGGGTAGTGTTCCGGTGCAGTTTCGATAGGCATCTCGTGTCCTGAAATATAGGGAGTATAATTCACAATAAGGGGCGTATTTGCGAAGTTGATAGCATGCTGCTCTGACGATATCTTGAGGACGACCGGGCGAGAGGTAGACTCTTTAACTCGTTGCCTGCCAAGTGAGGTAAACACTGGCCACCTATTCCTTCGTGCATTCAGGCCTTCAAGATATGATAGCGAAAAAAATTTTCGGGAGAGAAAACATTTTGATTGTCATAAATACGGACTCTCTCTCTCTCTCTCTCTCTCTCTCTCTCTCTCTCTCTCTCTCTCTCTCTCTCTCTCTCTCTCTCTCTCTCTCTCTCTCTCTCTCTCTCTCTGTGTGTGTGTGCGCGCGCGCTCTGTGTGTTTATGTTGTTACGCATAACAATTATTTTAGGAATGTTATTGAAGCCTATGTGTTAATATTTTGTTTCATTATATTTCGAGTGATTACTACTGCCTCTTAAATAAATACCTGGGTACGTCATACAAGCATATACGATCGTTGGGAAATGGCTGTTTGTAGTTCATAAAGATGTGATTGTATGTCTTATCCATCCAGCTTAATTCTATGTGTGACAGGCATCAGTTCTCGCATATGCATATAGTTTCACGCGCACGTGCTGTTTACAATTTTGATTTATTCGAAGATTTTTTTTCGCATATCCTATTTACAGGACATCGCTGTCAACACCAGCATTTCATCGCTGTTGTTGATGTCTTGGCAAGATTACGCTCAGTAGTTTGCCATTGCTTTCTGAGCGATCGGCTCACATACTCCCGTAAGTAACCAACGCGACGCGATCCACTACCGAATGTCGCGCAGCCTACAGGGATATATGAGAATTATGGAGAAGTATTCGTAGATTACACCATTGAATAACAGCGTGCTGTGGTGGTTCCCCACACTCACCCCCCTTTCACTCGCCCCTCGTGTAATGCGATCTACAGAAATGTCAGGAATCCTGGTTGGTGTATATCAGTAGTTCTCAAACAGTGGGGAATTCCCCCTAAGGGGGAAATTTTAGGGTTTCGGAAGGGGGGGGGGGGGGGGAAGATAGAATTAAGACCCCACTTCAGGCACACTATACTGGTTTTCTATTGAGCATTTTGTTTGATGAAGCACAATTTTCTGGCACTCTGATGCCGTGATTTAAGTAACAATTCTGTGACGTTGTAACTGTTTGTTTATAGAAGTATGATTTATTTGGTGTGTTAATAAAATATTGTGAATATAAAAATTGCACATTTTGAGGTTGCAATTTTGGAAAGAGGGGAAATTCTTCTTATTTTGTTCGCTGGAAAGGGGGGAATGACATTCTGACATATAGTGAAAGAGTGCATGGGCCAAAAAAAGATTGAGAACCACTGGTGTATATACAAAACGAATAACTTACTTTATGCTGATGACATCGTCTTGATTGCAACAAGTCGGAAGGAACTACAGTGGTTAAAAAAAGTGAAAAAAAAAAATAAATTGGCCTTAGCCTTAGTGGAAAGGAAGATAGAGGAAGACAGCGAGAGACAATTATTCACAGTCTTATGTCAAGGCATGGAAGGGTGGCGACACTGGAACTAATACATGTCATGGAGCCCGCACGCTGTGGAGAAGCATGATCGCCCAGGCTGGTCGACAAGGTACTTGATGGTGATGATATAGCCGCCAACATGTATGTGATGTACTTCTCACCAACACGTATGTGATGTGTGGATTCACCAACACGTATGTGATATGTGAATTCTCCAACATGTATGTGATATGTGGATTCACCAACATGTATGTGATATGTGGATTCACCAACATGTATGTGATATGTGGATTCACCAACACGTATGTGATGTGTAGATTCAATAACATGTATGTGATGTGTGGATTCACCAACATGTATGTGATATGTGGATTCACCAACACGTATGTGATGTGTGGATTTACCAACACGTATCTGATGTGTGGATTAACCAATACGTATGTGATGTGTGGATTCACCAACATGTATATGATGTGTGGATTCACCAACATGTATGTGATATGTGGATTCATCAACACGTATGTGATGTGTGGATTCAATAACATGTATGGATGTGTGGATTCACCAACACGTATGTGATATATGGATTCACCAACATATATGTGATGTGTGGATTCACCAACACGTATGTGATATGTGGATTCAATAACATATATGTGATGTGTGGATTCACCAACATGTATGTGATATGTGGATTCACCAACACGTATGTGACATGTGGATTCACCAACACGTATGTGATGTGTGGATTCACCAACACGTATGTGATGTGTGGATTCAATAGCACGTATGCAAGGTGTATAGCTACCAATGTTTCTCTCTCTCTCTCTCTCTCTCTCTCTCTCTCTCTCTCTCTCTCTCTCTCTCTCTCTCTCTCTCTCTCTCGTCTCTCTCTCTCTCATTCTCTTCTCTCCTTCTTTTGTCTCTATATTATTTTCTTTCCCTCCATACCTCTTTCTCTCTCTCCCACATTCGCTCTCACTCTCTCTAACTCTTACTCTCTCTCAACTCTCTCTCACACACTCATTCTCACACACTCTCTCTCTCTCACTCTCTCTCACACATTCTCTCACACTCTCTCTCATGTCTCTGTTTCATTCTCTCTCTTTCACACTCATTCTCTCTCTCTCTCGCTCTCTCTCTCTCTCTCTCTCTCTCTCTCTCTCTCTCTCTCTCTCTCTCTCTCTCTCTCTCTCGCTGTGAGTTTTCATCTGCTGGTCTTTCCATCTATGTATATATTTATCATGTACTATCTGTCTAGATATCCGCTACACAAAATAATACAATATACATGTCCTTGCCGGCAAGGTAAATACAAACAACTCTTTATGGTGCCATTAGCAGTGTCGGGTTGCGGTGCTAAGGCCGTGTTAACGTAGGCTACCGGCCTGATGACGCTCGTTTCATTCGCTTTCTTACAGAACGCAGTAGTGACGTTGTATTGGCATTGTTAGAAATGCCATGTCTAGGAAACTGAGGCACTTCTGTGGCATTCAACGGCCCTGTTAGAAGCAGTAATGGACGGTATGGTTTATGTATGGCCAGACACAAGCAGACACCGACCATGATAAGAATAGAGCATTGTGAAACCTGATTCATGACAAAGGCTGAGGTATATGAAAGACGACAAAAGATCCACAGTCCTGTAGAAGAGTGGGTTGAAAAGGGACGTTCGGCAAATGGAATTATAACTAACTCCATTCAATGGAAAGGTAAAGATAGTCCTATGCAAATACTGCCATTTGGGGTTTGAGGCACAGTCAATATATAATGCCTCCTATATTTTATCTATTTAAATACTTTATCGATGTGCAATTTATTAATTTAGCGGGATTCCTCAAACACTCTTCTGCGATGTGTATATATAACTACCAACTTGTTTCAGTCACAGGTTGCGCAACAGTAACGGTTTAAAAATGGCCACCAAAGAAGTTCGGTTAAAGCAACGTATTGTCATAGAATTCCTCAATGCTGAAGGCGAGACACTGATTCGCATCCACGAACGTTTGAGTATTGTTTATGGAGATTCAACAGTGGATGTTAGCACTGTCCGACGTTGGGTACATATTGTGACGATGTTGAAGTAGGGTAAGCCTCACTGGCAGACGCAACGCGGAAAGGCCATCAGTCAACCGCATAGACCCCACACAACATTCATCGAGTTGATGACATCATTCGTGATGACCGTCGCTTAACGCTGAATGAACTGTGTTCAACTTGTCCATTATTAAAGGCAGACCCAGACCGTCATTAAAGACCTGGGCTATTCAAAGGTGTATGTGGGTACCCAGAACGTTGACAGACAGATGTAAAGAAGCAAATGAAAATTATAGCCATCAACCTCCTACACCATTACAAAACTGAAGGGAATGGGTTTTATTGAATATTGTGACAGGTGATGAGAATTGAACTAGAATTCACTGAAAGAAGATCTTGGCAAACATCACTTTCAGGACACTGAGACCCCTAAACGCGGGAGGGAGGAGGAGGGAGGAGGAGGAAGAGGGATGAGGAGGGGAGGAGGAGGGAGGGAGGAGGAGGAGGGAGGAGGAGGAGGGAGGAGGATGGTGAAGGAGGAGGAGGATGAAGGAGGAGGAAGAGGGAGGAGGGGGGAGGAGGAAGAGGGAGGAGGAGGGAGAAGGAGGAGGAGGGAGGAGGGAGGAGGAGAACGCAGGAGGAGGAGGGGAGGAGGGAGGAGGGAGAGGGAAGAGGAAGGGAGGAGGAGGGTAGGAGGAGGGGAGGGAGGAGGTGGAGGGAGAAGGAGGAGGGAGGAAGAGGTAGAAGGAGGAGGGAGAAGGAGGAGGGAGGAGGAGGAGGAATGATGAGGAGGGAGGGAGGAGGAAGAGGGATGTGGAGGGAAAGGGGGAGAGGGAGGAGGGGGAGGAGGTAGACGGAGAGGTAGAGGGAGGAAAAGGGGAGGGAGGAGGAGGAGGAGGAGGGAGGAGGAGAAGGAGGAGGCGGGGAGGAGGAGGGGAGGAGGGAAGAGGAGGAGGAGGATGGAGGAGGGAGAGGGAGGGGGGGGGAAGAGGGAGGGGAGAAGGGGGGAGGAGGGAGAGGAGGAGATGAAAGGAGAAGGAGGGGAGGAGGAAAGGGGGGAGGGGGGGAAGGAGGGAGGAGGAAAGAGGAGGAGGGGGAGGGGGGATTCGAGAATAAAGGAAAAGGGAGGGAGGGGGAAGGAAGGGAGGAGGGGAGAATTGGGAGGGGGGAAGGAAAAGGGAGGTGGAAGGGAGGGGGTGGAGGAGGGGAGGGTGGAGGGGAGGTTTGGGGAGGAGGAGGTGGGGGAGGGATGAGGGGGGGGGGAGGAAGGGGGGCGGGAGGAGGAGGGGGGGAGGGGAGGGAGGGAGGCAGGAGGGGGAGGGGGCAGGAGAGGGGGGGGAGAGGGGGAGGAGGGGAGAGGGGAGGGAGGAGGGGGAAGAGGGGGGGAGGAGGGGGGGGGAGGGCGGGGGGGGAGGGGGGGGGAGGAGGAAGAGGGGGGAGAGGGGAGGGAGAAGGAAAAAGGGGAGAAAGGGGGAGGGAGGGGGGAAGGGGAGGGGGGGAGGTGGGGGGGGGGGGGGGTGGGGGGGGGGGGGAAAAGGGGAGGGGAGGGGTGGGGGGGGGGAAGGGAAGGAGGGGGGGGCCTTGAATTCTTCGCAGGTTCTTTGAAATTTTGGTCTTTCCATTGATTGTTCTCCCTTTTAAAGACGTAAATAACTTCCTTAAAACATAAAAAAATGAATTGTTATTGATATTGCCGTGGCATGGAGGAAATCGCAGCAAAGGGGTTTATCCAGAAAAAAAAGACCGAGACTACGGAAGCCATGAACGCTACCCAGCCGCACGGCACTTGATGATGATGATGAGATGAAATTTCCGTGTGCGATTCTGGGGTAGTCACGTCATTTTCTTTTCCCTTGTCCCAGCGTTTGGTTCGGGGAAAAAATTTTTTTTCA